>ML827251.1:13222-36881 GCA_009831015.1 Picea engelmannii | reverse complement strand
TTTCATATTGTTAGTCTATTCAAGCTTGTTATCTATTTCCATGCTTCACTTCTTGCTTTGAGTTTTGCAGGTTGCTTCAAAGGGATTGTTGGGATAGCATCAAGAACGAGCCTACCCTCAAAACCTTCTCACACTCCTAGATTTCTTGATCCATTATTTTCTGCATACATTCCATTTATATTTCAGTTTTCTAACCCTCTTAGATAGGTCAAAAATATTTACTTTCACTTGGAGATTTCATGTGAAAAATTTCTGTGTAAAAACAGAAAATTTTCTTGACATTTGTGTGTGTTTTGCAGCATTTCCAGCAAGCTTTTGCTTGTTGGTTTTTGCAGGTTCTTACCAGAAACAAGGGGAAACGCTGCCCAAATTCGTCCACAAGACTTCTCCAAGAACCTCCCTTGGTTGGGTAACTATTTTCTTACCTTTCCTTTTGTAAATCCAAGTTTTCTTCTTCTATTTCTTTGATTCTTTTTGTATCATTTTAAACTAACATAATAATTGCCTACACCTTGGGAGAGAAATCCCCAATATCGTTGGGCTAGATTAGTTTTTTCTTGCAAGTTATTTTTTTCTATTTAGTTGTTGGCCCCTCTTGTCCATAAGGCAAGGTAGTGTGGCCTTTTCATTTTAATAATTTGTTTATTTGTTCAACAACCCTCTTTGGCCAAAAATGGTAGGCTTGCCTCCACCTTGGCCATTGTAAGTGGTTTCATTTTTTCAAGTTTTTATTTTGATAAGTTAATGTGCCTGCACCTTGGGAGAGTAATCCCCAAAATTGCTAGGCTTAAGGGAAAACTTACATTTTGATGATTAATATGCTTAATGGTTTAAAATATTCTAGATAGTCATCACATCTAACTTTCTTCTCTCCAAGTTATTTTACTTCATATGCTTATGCTCATCGTGGTAAATGGTTTAATGGTTTAGAATCTATCCTAAGTGCCAAATTCATTATTTTTCATAAATCATTATGCCCTTCACATTTTTAAATATATGTGATCTAATCATGGTTTAAGATCTTACTCATTATCTTGTTAAGTTTTTATTTTTCAAGCACATCTTTCATTTCAATGGTTAACACATGTATGGATGAGTAATCTAAGATCTTAAAGTCTCCTTCTCATTGTCATAAGGCAAGTTGTTCTTGCCCCTTTCATCTTGCAAGTTGTATATCTAAATGATGAATGTGATGCTATTTATGTTATGAGCTTTTCATTCATGTCATTTTGCTTTATGGGCTAAACATTCACATTCATAGCTTTACATTTTCAAGTTGTCCTTGCTTTAATTTCACATTTTCCCTTTCAAGTTTACGTATGGAATGGTGGTGAATGAATGATATCTCTTGCAGATTTCCATATATCTTTTGATGTGTTTATGGTTATCATTTTTACATCTTGCAAGCACACTCATAACAACAATTTTCAATTCGGTTTTGCGCTAAAAACTAAAATTTTAAGTACCTAAAACACTCTTAAAATCAACCCAACACACCTAAAGACCCACCCGAGGGTCATAATAACATTTTAGACAACTTAGGTAGCTTTATTCAGCCATCTCCACCATCTAAAACGGGTTTGAGGAAAACAACGGAAGGAAGTGGCGGGGGACCGTCCCGTGATCCTTAAGGGGATCCTTTCTGGGAAGTACTCTTACTGTCAGGGCTGACCTGGGAAGCTAGGGTGGGCCTCGTTGCCTTACTATCTTGAGCACCCGGCAGTCATTTGGCCAAGGGAGGAGGAAGCTTAAAGCACCAACATAGTTTAGGGGGAGGAAAAATAAAATTAACTTAACTTTTAAGAAACTCCTTAACCATTTAGTTGGATAGATCATCCATGTTGTGTTGGGGGACTTAGATGTATGCTTAGGAACACACATTGATAATAGTTTCATGCTCTTCATCTTTATTGCAACTACATGGTTGATGTCTTTAATGTTTCATGTCTTATTGAGCAATTGAGTTAAACATTGTTATATCTTGTTTCATTGCTTTTGTGGTGTGATTCAAGAAGGAGTTGAGTATCCCACTTGGGGAAGCATCACCTTCTTGGGTCTTGAGTGCTTTTTATGGTTGTCAGTGAAAGCGGTCCAATAGAGTAAGTGTTATTGGGGCATGCTTGGCTCATGTGTTGATCTCACTTTCATTTCCTTGTATCTTTGGATTTATTTGTAGCTTGTGTAATTATTGTACATCTTTAATTCTTTTGTAAGTAATTGTAATATTTGGTTTGAGGTAGTTTCAAGTCACTTTACTTGTAAAACTTTTGTAATTGAACCACCCTTAAACTTAGTTGACCCCATTGCCCAACCTTAGGCACTAGTCTTAGTTGACTTAGGGAAAGGGTTGATTGACATATAGATAGATTTGCACTTTGAATTTGCTGCCTTAGCATCTGAGGCTAGTTTTCGCCTTTAGCCTTTAACAATTTAAAAACAACTCCTAGAACCTTAAACACTAATTTCAATCTAGTAACTAGGGACTACCCCCCTTGGCTTCCCTAGGAGTAAGCCTAGAAGGAAGAGGTTCCAGTCAAGGTGACAGTGTGGACTGAGAACCTAGGCATTGTGCGTCCAAGGACACACTAAGTGAGTTGGACTTTGCTCACGTTTGCAAGTGTGTATTAAGACGGCAACAGAGGGGATTTTCTCTGAACCAATTAAGGGTCTACTAGGGTAAGAGTAGAAAGGTTTCTTTCAAGAATAGAGGGGAACCGTCTCTCCCTAATGAATATCTATCTCCACGATCTTTCCTCTGTGATATGTGTGAGAGAGACAGCGAGCGATATGAGATTTGCTAGGCCGATGCACGTCTTTCCGACTCAGATCGCCACAAAATCGATCAAGAGTCCTAAGCCTCGGTTGCCTTTACTGGGTTCTCGTTGATCGCAGGGCAAGAGAGTAGGTGGCCACCCTCCGTTCTTCTCATTTCATTAGCTCTATATACTCCCCTTCTCATCCAATCTACTCTACCTACTCCCTCACGCACATAGAGCACAATTGCATTCATAAAGGAAGAAGGGTCAGTAAGCCTCCAGGCCGTACTTCTTAGTATTTATTTCATTCTAGGCTGTACTTTACATCCCTTCTACATCGTATAATGCCCCTATTCCCTGAATTAATAATAAGAAAGAAATAAGGGCATGAATCCCGCATGCCACGTAAGAAATAAGACGCGTTGAACACGATCGATCCGTCCCCGTGCCCTATTTGATCGAGGGAGAATAGGGGCTATCGGATGGGCCATCGACGCAACATTCCCGTCCCTGCCCAGCAAGGCTTGAGGGAATTCCATTTTCAGGTGGTGGGGGGTCTCGTCATTAATGTGGATGGCGTCGTGCCCCAATAGAAATAGGGGGGGAGAGTGGGGAGACATAGAAATCTCTAATAACGTATGTTGAGATAGACTTTGGAGAGGAACCCTATTCTCAAGGCTCCCTATTCCCCCCTATTAATCAGATCCTGGATTTTCACCATTTGGCGACTATGATTGATGTTGAACCCTTGTCTCTATTCATGGTGCTCTCCTCCCCCCGCCCTCTACTCTAGTAGAACAATTAAATTGGTGAGATGGGCTAGGCCATATAAAGAAGAAGAAAGAGGAAGTCGGATTGGAAATCTGTGGGGCCTTTATTCGGGCTCCAGT
This sequence comes from Picea engelmannii, assembly GCA_009831015.1. NCBI lineage: Eukaryota > Viridiplantae > Streptophyta > Pinopsida > Pinales > Pinaceae > Picea > Picea engelmannii. The sequence goes on along the minus strand of ML827251.1, from coordinate 33,235 downwards.
GGGGCTTGTAGGCTCAAAAATCCATCCATTAAGGAGATAATGAAGGCAGGCCATTGGAAGAAGAATTCTTATTTCATTGGGAGCACCCCAACCAAGTATGCTTGGTTCGGCCTACCTACGAGAATGAATAAGGAAGTCATATTGCCTTCCTTAATACCCGATTAGGTGGGAATCCTATCCCATGTAGAATCCAAATCTCCTATTTAGGTAGGTAGGTCGACCTCCCAACTTGCCTGCCAATAAAGAGCGCCTCAATCCCATGAAGTGGGCAGGACTTAATGTTATGGCCAACCGGCAGGTAGAATAGAGGGATTGCGGGCCACACTTCACTCCTTGGCCTTCATATTATTGTCGAACCCAACCCCATGTAGGAAGGTAGGTAATAATTAGGGATGGTAGGCCACACAACTACTTATTTCTTGGCCACCTTGGCCTTGGCCTTAATCCTTTGAATCAATATCTAAATGAATTGGGAGAGGCCTTATATATGGGGGGTAGTAAGGAAATAGGAATTGGTAGATATATTGGAATCAATATTTTTCCCTCGGCAAGCCAATATGCATGCGGGGACCTTCGACAATGGTCACATGGATTGGGCATTGAAAGTCGACCGGTACTACGTGTTAATGTTTAAGCCATTATTATAGTTCTTTTCATTTCATTAGATAACAATAGCATAATCCAAGATCACTAAGAAATACACAATCACAAGAGACACATCAAAGTCGTATAACTGGAGAATGGCTTTGGTATTTTCACCTATCTCGTAGTTCCTTGGGGAACACTGTACTTCTCTCCATATTTAATAAGCTCTCTAGCCCAAGCTGGCTTTATTTTATGGAGGATCGTCATCTGAGGAGGTTCTTGCACTTCTACTATATCGTGGTCTTCTAGAAGTTCCTCACCAGGGGAAGTTACGACTTCCCTCACTGGTTTTGCAACTCTGGGAACCTCCCTCATTGCAGTATTGGGGATTACGGGTTCCTCTTCATATACTTCTTCAAGCTGGCATAGTTTAGATTTATTGAGCGTTGTATCTTCATCAAAGGTCACATCCCTACTTATCTCAATGTGATGTTGACTTGGTATATATATTCTGAAGGCCTTGGAGACCTCACAATATCCCACAAATATTCCCTTCTTTCCTGAAGGGTCCAACTTGTTTCTCTTTTCTTTAGGTATATGAATAAACACCAGATAGCAAAATATTTTGAGATGGCTTACCTCTGGCTTCTTTCCGGTGAACATCTCTTCTGGTGTCTTGAGCCCAAGTGAACTATGGCACAATCGGTTATGCACATATACAGCTGCCATTGTTGCTTCTGCCCATAAGCACATAGAAAGATCTTGATAATGGATCATGGTCTTCACAGCTTCTAGTATGGTTCTGTTCTTTCATTCATCTACACCGTTTTGTTGGGGATTATAGGGAGTAGTGAGTTCCCTCTTGATCCCAACATCTTTGCAGAAGTTCACAAACTATTCTGAGGTATATTCTCCTCCATTATCTAACCTGATTATCTTAATCTTCCATTCAAAAAGGTTCTCTATCAAGGCTTTGACTTCCTTGAACTTGCTGAACACTTCATCTTTAGTTTTCAAGAAATATATCCAGATTTTACGAGAGTAATCATCAATGAATTATACATAATATACATACCCGCTAATAGAGGATGATGGCATTGGGCCACATACATCTGAATGAATGAGTTCTAGGACTCCTTCTGTCTTGTTGTCCCTTTCCGGAAACTAGTTCTTGATGTTCTTCCCTTGTGCACATCCATTGCATATGCCTTTATGGTCACCTTTGAGTTCTGGTAAACCTGTGACTGCTTTGCATATGTATGGTAGTGCTTTGTAGTTGATGTGGGCTAACCTTCTATGCCAAAGTTCACATGAGTTTTCAATCGCGTGGGTCATAGCAACCTCTGAGTGACCCTTTAGTTTATACAAGCCATTTTCTTCACTTCCAATGATAATTGCTTCATTTAAGGTTTCTCCTTTAGCCGACATAAGAACTTCTCCATCTATAAAGGCAACTCTGAAGCCTTTCTTTTATAAAGCTGAAATGGAGAGTAGGTTCTTCTTAAAGCTTGGTACATATAGTACGTCCTTCATTTTTAGTGAATTCCCTGAATTCAGTTTATGGTTTGATTTTCCCACTCCCTTGATGGGATATTAGTAATCATCTCCAAGTGTCACTTTCTGAGAAAACTTCGATACAAGAGAGAATGTTTCTCTGTCCCATCATGTGCTTAGATGCACCACTGAGAGGGTCGAGATCAAGACATGGTCTTTGATCTGCTCTCTTATCATCTTTGTGGGTGGCTCTTCATCTTTGACTACATGGGCATGGAGCCTTTTATGTTTTCTCTTGTATTCTTCTCGTCTAGCTGGACAAAACTTCGCAATGTGTCCCATCTTGTCACAATGATAGCATTGTATAGATGAGTAGTCCCTTTCCTTTCATTGTCCTCTCTTCTGAAATCTCCTTGGATGAGATTCTTTATGATTGAATTTGTGTGACTGTTGAGGCTCTTTATGAGTCTCCTTTTGGAAGTAGGGTTTCTTCCTTCCTCCTTTGGTGTGAGTAGCTAGGGCTTGATCATCATCTCTTGCTAGTAACACTTCACAATTCGCTACTCTTGTTTCTTCTTGAATGCATTCTTCCCATAGACTATCAAACTTCAGTTACTCCATTTTGGCACATATTGTTTGGATGAATGCATCCCAAGGTCTTGTGATACCATTTAGGGTCGTCATTATGAGTTCATCTTCGTCTATGGTATCTCCAATAGCTTTTAGTTGTTCTTTGAATTCTGAGATTCTGGAGAAGTATTCCTGAATCTTTTCTCCTTTCTGCATCCTTGTATTCTTCAGTTGAGTTCTTAGATTCATCTTCCGGTTTATGTTCTTTCTTTCATATAGTCTGGTCAAGGCATCAAACATTTCTTTCGGAGTCTTCTTAGATGACACATAAGGAATCAGGTGGTCTTTGATTGAATCTGCAATGATTCTTTTGGCCCTGATTGTGTCCTTTTGATGCTTTGCCTTTTCTGCAGCATCGACGGGCTACGGTACTTCTTCTTTGACGAATCTTGCTAGGTCATTCTCTTCAAGAATGAGGCCAATCCTATACTTCCAGGCATGGAAGTTTTCCACTCCTTCTAGCTTGTCAACAAGCTTAACGCTTGCAGACATCTTTACCTGGAGCTAGGAAAATGACCGAAAAATGTAAGTGCTCAAAATCAAAATCTGAACTTACCAGGAGGTGCGCTTGGCTGAGGCGAGTAGCCTAGTGTGTTTGGATCTGAGAAAATCCAACTTTTTCTCATCCAAATTTGATCTGTGGATTTCTAGACTGGTGCTTCTAGTACCTCTAGTACTCTGGTACTTCTGGTACACTGGTTTTCTGGTACTTCTAGTACTTTGTGAAACTAGGGTTTCACTTTCCGAGAGATGCAGCCACTAAAAAGGTGCGTTGAGAGTGCCAAACTGATCCTTAGGGGAGCGCGCACTTTTCTAGATGGTTTTGGGGCTGAAAAGCTTCACCATCAAAAATCCCTAATTTTCATGTACGACAACAGTGACGTTTTTCACTCTTGTGAAAGATGCTTCCTTCAGCATGGCTCTGATACCATGTTAATGTTTAAGCCATTATTATAGTTCTTTGCATTTCATTAGATAACAATAGCATAATCCAGGATCACTGAGAAATACACAATCACAAGAGACACAACATTTATCCTGGGAAACCCTCTAGTGGAAGAAAACCCAACAAAACCTCCTTAATATAGATAGCCAATACAATGCCAAGAGATCTCTTAAACTAATGCAGAAGATCCTCTCCCAGATATGCGCCACTCTCCCCTTCTCTAACAGTAAATCTGAAAGTTGTCTCTCAAATGAGCAAGTGAGTTGTGTGTCTAAGTGAGGCGCTAGCCTCCTTATTTATATTAGAATGGCACGTGTGAAGTGTCTCTTCACTGGTAGGGCCGACTTCTCCAACTGGGTGGTTTTAACCACGTTTATTATTTATGGGGCCTCTTAAATATCTGTTGGGGCCAACTTCTTATTCTGCCTATTATAATTATCATTTGACCAATCCGCAAAAGGGAATTTGGTTCTATTACAATAGCCGACATGATCAATCCACAATGGAGATTGCCAATGAAAAATATATAAAATAATAATAAGAATACTATTTGTAGTTACATTATTTCAACACCACGTTTGCCACTCCAGATCGTTTGTCCTCTACATCTCTCGTATCCGGCCCAACACCACCACTCATTCCTTCACTCTCCACCTCTCTATCTATATTTAAGATGGTCAATAGTTTGGCGAGTGAACCTGATGCCCGCCCCTCCTATTACCCGCGCATTCATTTAGCCTATCCTTGCTCTGAACTAGAGTTGCTCACTGGCCCCACCCAAGCAATAGGAGGACCTACATGTCTGCCTTTAATTGTTAACCCTCTGTGTCGTTGGTCTTGATTCCCCGATATTACCCCAATAACATTCCCATTTCTCCTAGCAAACTATGAACATACATAGCGAATAATTATGCAACTCCCTCCCCGGCTGCCCGAAATAATCTTTGAAGATGATTGGTTCGGGGAAGAAGGGATCACCAGAATTTCCATCTCTCGCCCACCCAATATCTGGAATATCTGGTTTCGTCCCGTTCAGATCCGAATCCATCAGTGGCAGGTTCAGAATCATTATAAGAAAGGAGGGGTGAGGAACGTTAAGTGACTCGACCGTACCTCAAAGTTGAGACAGTTATAGATAGCATAAAGAGTAATAACTCCTTCTAGTACTTTGATAGACTTTGATTCTACGACGCCCCAGAATAGAGAATAGAGAAATCTATAGTTTCTCATCTCATCTAAGAGGTTTAGTCCTTAAGCTTAGTGTTAGAGTGCGAGTGAGAGGGTCACCCTATCCTTTCCCTTCCCTCCCCCGTAGTAGGACTTCATAAGGTTCCCCTTATATCGCCTTAGCTTGTACTACCCTAGCAATAACTCCCTTATTTTTTATTTCATTCTATCAAGAAGTTAGCCATCTTCCACCCACATATTATCACCACTCGCGCCAGCCAGCGATATGCATGGGTGGGCTTTCTAAACGAGCTTTTTCCCTCTCCCCCTGGTCGAGAGTTTGCTTACTCACCCTATGTTTTTCCCAGAAATGATTATACACTCCTAGGATTTAAATGGTCACATATCGATTTCAGCATGAGATCAGGTGTACATCTTCCCGCAGGGAGCTCGTTCAAGTCACGCACAATTGGTTCATTTGCTGACACTCGGGTGCCCCCCCCCCTGGATCGGGGAGGTTTGTCGAGCTATTTTATGAGGACCGGAGCATCCCTGCAATGAATGGCACTATAGTGGCCCGCAGATAGGTAGATGACTCACATGAATATGGAACCAACCTTATTTTGTTTATAGGTAGGAGACATGTGGACTCATCACCAACGCCCTTCCCCGCTAAGCTTGGGAGGGAATAAGATAGTGCACAACCTGAGTAAAGAAGGCGCTATTGAACCCAACTATAGTTGGCGAATGCAAGCTCTTATATACGTAATAGTGAATGAACCGATAACTAATCCTTTTTATGAACTGCCCCTCCCAATCTGTTTATTTATGATCTCATCCCACGAAATAGTAATAAGGATATCTCGCCCATTAAAGAAAGATGTCCCACCCCTACCCTACTAGATATAGGCCAATTCTATATTTCCACTTGTGATGAATCGAGTCAAGGAATGAGGAATCTGAGGAGAGTTAACTTGCTAAGGAGAGATCAGGATCTCGTTAATCAAGGAATGAATACAAGGCAGGGAACACAATAAGAAATCCCCTCCACCTGTCATCCCACCGGCCTTTTTTTTTTTATTAGTTTATGATCGGAAGGTGAATGCCCCTAGTACTTTTTCTTAGAAATCTGACCTGCCTAACTAAGGTAATAGTGTTTTTTGGACTCGCAACTATATATAGTTATGGTATTAGTTTATGGAGTGGAAGGGAAGGTAGGCGCCCCTCGTCATTGGATTAGGAATATAGGAATAACAAGCAGATAGATCTAGGGCAACTCGTGGAGATCTAAGGCAGCTCATTCAGAAAATGAAACCAACTAACCTTCCCCCGTAGGGACCTTTCAAAAGAAGGGTAGCCTATCGTTGAGCCCACCCCTCCTATCAGTCTATAGATATGCAATAAATGGAATAACTTATAGGTAAAGCAACGAATCAATCTCACCTACCTCACTCACATTCTGGCTCACCGCAACCTTCTATAGTTGGCGTCTGATGTTGGTAGGCATCTTACTTATTCACATGAATTCAATGGCTAAGCTAAATGAACAGGTGTATAGAAACACTATCCGCAAAGCGACGTTTAGGAGTACTTTTGGGGGGATAGGTACATCATATCAATTACATGGCAAATGACGATAGGCAAGATGAAAGATTCCTTCATGGGTTGGATGAGGAGGTTCGAGCTGAAGTTGCGATGTGGAAACCCACCACCATGGCACAAACTTCGAGCTTAGCCAAACAGGTTCAAAGAAAGATTGACATGAAGAAACAGAGGAATCTCAAGAATGCAGAAGCCATCCATATTGGAGGCAGGAGGTTCAGGAACCGTGATAAGCGTTATGGTGCAGCAAGGATGGCTAGTGTTTCAACCATGTCACGTTATCAAGGAGGGGGTGGTCGAGGTAGGGGTCCAGTAACAGTTACAGGGCAGAACCAAAGAAAATGCTACATATGTCAGGGTCCCCATTTCAAACGGGATTGCCCTGAGACTAGATGTTTCGTGTGCCAAGGTCCCCATTTTCAACGAGATTGCCCTCAGGTTTTAGCAGGAGCAAGCCGCAAAGAGGCTAGAGCCAAAGGATATCAGTCCCAAACTCAGCACCGAATTCATGCAGCAATCAACCATCGCCAGGCAGAGCACCAGGCCACAGTTTTGCAATATGAAGGTATGATTAAGGATGTTCATTTGACAATTTTGATTGACCTAGGTGCTACCGATAGTTTGATTTCCCCTTCTTCATTAGCAAAATGTGGGTTGGTAGCCCGAGCAGTAAAAAGCGACTTTGATCTGGTAGAGATGGCCTCGGGAAGGAAGCAAGTAGTAGGAGTTCTGGTAAGGGACTGTACTGTTAGAATAGGGAACCTACCTTTATACAAGGATGAACTTGTATAGCACATCCTTGGGTGCTTACGATCTGATAGTGGGGATGGATTGGATGGAAAAACATCGAGAATTGGTAGATTGCTATGAAAAGAAGGTGTTTTACAACAATGACCTAGGGAATCCGGTTGAGATTGAAGGACTTAAGCGATATGTTTCCTTGCGTTTCATTTCCGCGGTTCAAAAATGTATGAGAAAAGGGTGTAGGATTTATGCAGTGGAGGCAGTGAGTGATAGCAACAGCATACCCAATGTGTCACACCCAGTACTATCAGAGTTTGCAGATGTCTTTCCCTCAGAATTATCGGGGTTACCTCCAATGCGGGAATTTGATTTCTCTATTTCTCTAAAACTAGGTACAAAACCTATATCTAAGACTCCATATAGAATGACAGTGCCAGAGCTTAAAGAGCTAAGTATACAACTTAAGGAGCTAGTTTACAAAGGGTTGATTCGAACAAGTGTATCACCTTGGGGAGCTCCATTGATTTTAGTAAAAAAGAAGGATGGTACCCTCCGCTTGTGCATTGATTATCGAGACTTGAACAAAGCCACTATTAGAAATCGGTATCCAATGCCATGTATTGATGACTTATTCGATCAAATGAAGGGAGCTTCTGTGTTCTCTAAGATTTCTCTTCGCTAACGTTACCACCAACTAAGAATTAAGGAGGAAGATATTCCTCAAACCACTTTTCGAACTAGGTTCGGACACTATGAGTTCGTGGTGGTACCCTTTTGATTGTCAAATGCACCGACAGCATTCATGAATCTTATGAACGGTGTGTTGGAGAAATATTTGGACCGTTTTGTGCAAGTATTCTTGGATGACGTTATCATCTATTCTCGAAATGAGCAAGAGCATTAGGAGCACTTGAGGATTGTACTTCAATGCCTTCGAGAGCATAAATTATATGGAAATCGCCCAAATGTTCCTTTGTCCAAAATGAGATTCAATATCTAAGACACATTATAAGTGGTGAAGGAATTGTCATGGTTCCAGGGAAAATTGAAGCAATAATGAATTGGCCAACTCCTAAAAATGCAAAGGAAGTGCGCAGCTTTATGGGGTTGGCAGGTTACTAACGCATGTTCCTGGAAGGTTTCTCCTAGATTGCAAGTCCCATCACAGATTTCTAGAGAACGAGGGTCAGATTTGAATGGCCTAAAGAGTGTGAGGAAGCCTTTATTGAGCTAAAACATCGACTGGCTAGTGCTCCAATCTTAAGAGTGCCAGACATGGACAAGGACTTCCATGTTTGCACGAAGGCCTCTGGGGAAGGTTTAGGTGTAGTTTTGATGCAAGGAGGGGTCATTGCTTATGCGTCCTGTAAGCTCAAGAACCATGAGGTTAACTATGCTACTCATGATCTAAAGTTCGTTGCGGTAGTTATGGCTCTCAAGATGTGGAGACATTACCTAATTGGACACTAATTTGAATGAAAATCTGATCATCGGAGCCTTGAGTACATCTTCACCAAAAAAGATCTTAATGCCCGACAACGACGTTGGAGTGAATTGTTCAGCAAGTATGAGTTTAGGATAGCCTATTTATAAAAGGCAAGGAGAACAGGGTGGAAGACGCTCTAAGTAGATGACCCCAGGTACATTCTTTAATAAACATCATATTTGATCTCTGAGATAGAATAATAAGCCATCTGGGCCAGGACGGTTGGTACCACCAAGTTAAGGCTGCATTGGAAAAAGGGAAGTCAGTATCAACGCAATTTGAAGGGTACTCACTGGAAAAGGAAGGATTATTGCGATTCCAGGGAAGTATGTATGTACCAGTGAATATTGATCTCAGAAGATTGGTGATGGATGAAGCCCATCGAGCCCCTTATTCAACCCATCCAGGGGTAAATAAAATGCATGAAACCTTGAAAAAGGTATTTTTCTGGGCTGGGATGAAAAAGGACATAGTGCAATATGTGGCTCATTGTCTATAATGTAAGCAGGTTAAAGCAGAACACCATCACTCAACAGGCCTCCTTCAGCCTCATGACATACCTGAAACTAAATGGGAAGTCATTTCCATGGACTTCGTAGTAGGACTACCCAAAAATTACCAAAGGCATGATTGTATCATGGTAGTGGTTGATAAACTCACCAAGAGTGCACACTTCATTCCCATCAAAAGCACCTTTGATGTGCTCGCTATTGCTCAAATCTTCCTGCAGGATATAATCAGATTACATGGGGTGCCTCGGAAAAGAATTTTGGACAGAGATCCACGGTTTACTTCTAGGTTTTGGCAGTGTTTACAAAAGTATTTTGGTACTCAACTAAACTTTAGTACAACATATCATCCAGAAACAGATGGTCAGACGGAAAGGGTTAATCAGGTAATGGAAGACATGTTAAGAATGTATGTCATGGACCAGTATAATCAATGGAAGAGATACCTTCCTCTGGTAGAGTTTGCTTATAATCACAGTTACCATAGTTCCCTTGGTGCAAAACCCTATGATATATTGTATGGGAGACCATGTAGGACTCCTATCAGCTGGGATCAATTAGAATATCGGGTTATGTTGGGTCATGAATTACTTCAAGAAATGGAGGAACAAATGCTTATGATCAAACAGAGACTTAAGGAAGCCCAGGATCGTCAGAAAAGTTACGTCGATACCAAACAGATAGATAGGAGCTATGAGGAAGGTAGCATGGTGTTTTCCATGTTAGACCCATGAAGAGTCCATTTCAGTTTGGGAAGGGGGGCAAATTATGCCCCAGATTTGTAGGACCCTTCGAGGTCCTTGAAAGGATTGGACCAATCACTTATAAGCTTAAGCTGCCAGCCCATCTAGGGAAAATGCATGATGTGTTTCACATTTCTGTTCTTAGAAATTATATTCAAGCCCCTCGCATGTCCTAAAATTGGAAGGATTCCAGGTTTCCGAGGAGGGGAACATTCAGGTCGAACCATACTGCGTACTAGACCACAGAGTTCGACAGCTCAGGAGTCGTTTCATGGATCAGGTTAAGGTCTAATGGGACCAGTATAGTCCAGGCTCAGCCACCTGGGAGGATGCAGAGATTATGCGTTAAGACTTTCCTTATCTTTTTGAGTAGAATAGTTTTATTAACAGACTTAATAAAGTATTGATAAGAGACACTCCTATGGATATGCATTACTAGACATAATCTTTTTTGGACATGAATTGGTAAATTATTAGACTTGAAATGATGTTCAATATGATGTATTTCTTATGGATTTCGTTATAACTTTCTTATAAGTTATACCCCGTTATAAAGAAGTCCCATCTCAAGAGAATGATCCAGTAACTATATGCTAATTTGAAATATTTTGCAGTCATGTCTTTATATTGGGTACCATTAATTCCACTTAGCATAATCATTTGATAATTTGAATTGAGATGGTGTTTTTCATCCACAATTTCTCTCATGTAGTAACTACATACGAGGAATAATTTGAATGAATATCTATGTGCCTCTAAGCAAAATGTTTGATTCTAGTGTGAAACTAATTGGAGTTTCATAATATTGTCTTTTTAGGGATTTGCATTTCATATTTAACTCATAGTAAACATGATCAATAGCCTAGCAATGCCCATCTCTCTAATGATTGCCTATATTCTGCAGGCCGAATCTACAAGTGCTACAAATGAGTCTATATTAAAGATAGTCTTGGATCATGGAAAAGTGGCAGGCATAATTAAGCCTCATGATCATGTAGTTGTATTTCAAAAAGTTGGTGACTCGTCAGTTGTGAAGATAATAGAGCTCGAAGAATAGATGGGCAAAGACAACATACAATCATTTCAAAAAGTCATTTTTCTCTTCATCTGCTGACTTCTTGTGAAGATGATAGAGCTTGAAGAATAAATGAGCAATGACAACATAGAATCATTTTAGAAATCCATTTTTCTGGTTGTGTGCTGACTTTTCTTTTTGATATATCCTTCAATGGGATATATCGGCAATAGATTGTGTTAGGATTTGAAAGAGAATCACGTTCTTGCTGTGATATTCTTGCAGGCCTTTTATTATGAAGTTTTGCCTGAATGTTGATGATTTCATCTTTGATCTTAGCAAGATTCCCCGATTCAGGTTTCTCATCCAAATTCTATGGCATGGTTCCAATATTAGTAGAGTTCTTTATGATTGAGAATGCGTTGTAATTTTCCTTGTTTCTTTTCCAAATCTATATGGCATGGTTCCTAAATCACTTGATCTGTGATCGTTCGGCATATGGATGACTGAATTCATTAGCACAGGACCCTAATTAATTTGGTCAAAATGAAACTGTTTATCGTTGTTCAATATTTCACTGTGCATAAATATCTGCTTGCATATTACTCACGGGCTGTAATTGAAATGAAAAAAATAGTGCTGAAGAAAACATACATAGTAACAACACAGATTTGACCCAGGAAACCCCTTTCGGGAAAAACTAGCAAGAAATGGCTTTTGTTTTTTGTTTTTTTTTAATTCTTACAAATGTAAGTTATACACTCTGACAGATGTTTTGTATATTCTTACTCCTTGGCTGTGTCTTGCAGATCCCTGTTTTTCTCTCAGAGACAATCTTTGTTCCCAGTGGACAGGCTAATAATTTTCTACATCCTCTCGGTCTAGGAACATATATCTTCCTCTGTGTCCTCAGTCTCTTTGCTGCTGCTGCCTCAACTTCCCAAGCTTCCCCACTACTCCATGCCAACTCTGTGATCCCCGCATTGTTAATCCTTCAATGGCCTCTTTATTGCCTCTCTGTTAGTTTTCCTCCCTCCCTTGGAAGGCCAGGAGACTCAAGAACTGTTGTGGGTTCCTCTTGGATGTCCCACTCTTTCTGCTGCCCGTAATGGCCTTGCAGGCTTTCTTCAACTTTCCATGTGGCACCCTCTGATTGGCCCTTGGGTCTGTGTAGACTTCTTTCTCCATGGTGCAAAGGGCGGATCGTGGAGGTGACACCCTTCTTTCCTAGGCATCAGCTTACTTTTTATGAAAGAGATGGTCTTTGAGTCATTTTCTGATTGGCCATGTGGTGACCTTTGGTTGGCTCAAGCTGTTACTGTAAGCTTCTCCTGCCACATTGCTACATGGCCTTTGGCCTTATACCTTATCCCTTTGCTTTTCGCGGAACACCACGCAAAGATACTACTTGGTTGGATGGAATTGGAAACTCTAGTTATAGCTGTAGCTGAAGCAGGCATAGTAGTATTGCGAGAAAAGCTATGAAATAAGAAGGTGAGTGAACTATAAATAGGTGTTCTAAGCTAATAGTTGAATCGAAAGAAGAAAGAGAAACACCCATCAACTGAGAGGGAGAAAAGGGCCCTACTTTCTGGAAGGTCACATGGCTTTAAGCATTAGATGATGCAATAAGCAAAGGAAGAATGGCTCACCCGACAGAGGAGGGTGAGGAAGAAAACGGATGAGTTCATCATTAAGTAGCCGGCTGGAGCAGCAATAAGCATTGCACCCACCTCGAGACACGGATAAAAGCAGTTTATTAGGGTTCAATGACTCACCATCGAGGAATTCACATATATAAAGAGCTCTCTCATTAGGTCGTTAAATAAAGAACAGATAGAGTCCACTACATATCAGTCGGGAGCAGGCTTCCTTACGTATTTGAAAGCCCCTTTTCCTATATTGGCTTTGGAACTGTATCTCACTAAGGAACAAAAGGAACTTGAACTGGCCAGTATGCGGGCTCCGTTGCTAGGGTGATATATCCAATGATGAAAGGAACCAGATCCCCTACATTTGGGCCTGGAGAAACTGCGACTGAATCTGCTTTGCTTGCTTTACTGTTGATTCAAGGTCAACCTTAAATTATACTGATGTGAGTGGTGGGACTGCTTCTTCAAATAACAAAGATATTGGGCGAACTATAGCTACTCGATCTCAATCAACTGAGTCAACTGATGGTTCTTAAAGATGGTTATTAAATTATATAACTATACAAACAGGTCATGGATTTGGAACCATGCGAAGGGAAGCTATAGGGCAAGGCTATGGATTTATAACTTAATCTTGATATGGATCTATAGGCTCTTGATCTCCAATGGGATATGGCCCTAGAACAGGATGTACAGGATAGTGGCCCTTAAACTTCTACCTTTACCCTTGCTTCCGCTGTTCTTGTCCCTGCTGATGGGTAAACAACAGGGTCTAGTCCTGACTTTTCCACTGGATATTCGATGAGTGCTTCAACAGTCTCTGGATTTGTATGTGAAACTGCGAGGTAAACTGTTGGCTTTGGAACTGCCACTTCTTCTCTCACCTCCAGTGAACAAAGCCCACCTAAAAAATAGGTGGTAAGGTCGGTGCCCGCCTGGTTATTGAATAGTGACTAATCAAATAGGCACTAATATATAGTGTGGAAGCACTACTTCTATGGGTCAATCGGGTCTTTAACTACAGCTAAAGGATCTTTAACGGGTTATGGTTATTAATCATCTCGGTTAACTGGACCTGTATCTCCAATGAATAGTTCAAGGTCAACGACTGGCTTTGGATCTTGACTTGGAAATGGACCGCTGCTAGTGGAAAGGTTTTAGATCAGGTTTACCTTTAAACAATCAATGTGTCAGTTTCTGGGGTTGGATCACTGGTGGACCATCCCACAATTCCATTTCTCAATCCCGTGCCAGTGGAAGCAGATCAAGCAACAGGAGCAAGCACGTTGATCCCAGCAACGGAGGTGAGAGCAACAGTTGCCCCCCAGGAGGAAAGGAAGAGTCAAAAGCTTATGAAGATATAGATCCTACAGCACCAATTTCATAAGCATCAGTCGCAAAGCAAGCAATTTCTCCTTGCCCCTATCTCTGTGCGTGTCTCTACTGGGTCATTTATTGGTTCTTACACGGGCGGGGATGCTAGTGAGACTGAATCTACTGGAATGGGGAAGGATGCAAGCACTGGCTCAGATGTTGGTGGATCATTAACTGGTTCTAAATATGGAAGGGATGCGGGCTATGGAACTAGGGGATCTCTGAATGGAACTTACTCCGCCACTGGAGAATCCGCTACCTCTGCCTCCGCCTATGCCTTTGTGTTTGATGCTTTCACTTGAGAAAACGCATCTGGTTATAGATTCTCCAGTTGCAATTCGAGTAGTAGATCTCGTTTCAAATCCAATTCTAGATTGATATCTATAGTGCGTTTAAGATGTATAATCCAAAAAGGTTAAGGCAGGTGACCTCATTGACCCAGAACCACCAAGAGAAAAAGTGGGTGATACACCAAAGGCAAAGGCAGGAGAAGAAGAGACAAAGAAACCTAGAGAGGTGTGGGCCTGAAAGCCTGTTCCATATCCTTAGCCGACGCCAGATCGCGATGAAGATCCTTTTTATGGTCGAATGGAAGAAGTTTCGGGTGTTTACCTGGAATCAGCACCCATGGTTTCATTCGTTGAAGCACGGGAAAGACATCACTTCTAGCCACTCCACCATATAGCTTAGCATCTCTTCTCTTTGTTTCTTTGAGCCAGATGGAGAATCTCTTGTTGAGCCGAATGACAGAGAATCTCATTTATATAGGGCCAGGTTCTCTTTAAGTCGATAGGTAAGTAATCTCTTTGTTAAGCCAGGTGCTTCGGTTCTCTAAGTTAGGTGGATAATCTAATTGGTTATATAAGCCCCGTGATCTGTGTTTAGCCAGGTACATTGGACTATAGAGTATTTATTGGGGGTGAAAGGTTGGACTATGGGAACTACGGTACGCACTACGGTATGTTTTGATTTACTGAAATTGGAATATGCTCTTAATCTACAGAATTTTCGCTTAATCTATGGGTTATACTAGCTAATACGCGCTATTGGTATGGGTAAATACGAACTATTGGTGTTTTCTATACAGGTAAATGTGTTCTTTAAGGTTGAACTACGAATAAGCATGGAATTTTTATATTCTTTTTCTCATATAAATGAAACCAGGCGTAACAGCTTTTACTCACCAGCTAAACTAGTACTTTGTCTGGATATTAGTGCATTGTATAGTTGTTAGTGCTTGTCTGGACCGATCTTAGTGTTTTATTTGTGTTCTCTATGGTTCAATACGAGTTTGTGTTTTCTATGGATCAACTACAGTCAATCTATAATAGGCTATTTACGTCTATGGGAGATAGTAAGGTAGGTTAGGGATGGAAAGAGAGTGGAGGGGCTTTTAGCAAGCACTATAGTAATGGATTTTATTTACTTTTAGAGGAGTCTATTCATTCCTTACCTAAGCTACATAGCCCATTGTTGCAGAGCTAGTTTACCCCATTGATCGAGTTACAGAGCCCTTCCCAATCCAGAAGCTTCCGTTGAAGAACCAATTGATAGAGTTTGACCCACATAGGGAGAAGAAAGAAAGGCGGAGGTAGCGAAAGCATAGACAACAGAGGTCAAAGAAAAGGCATAGCTAGGACTAGTAGATGGTTTTCCTGTTGTTATAGAGCCTATTACTTTGACAACAAAGGCAACATAGTCAAAGGTAAAGGCATCATAGGCATCCGAGCCACAAAAGCAGAGGTTTAGGACCTAGTTGGAGATTCACCCGTCGAAGAGCCAGTTGAAGTGCTTGATTCAGAGCCAATTTCGGATCTTACAGTCCCAGAACCTCCAATAGAAAAGGCAGAGTCATAAGACATTGCATTTAAACCAGCACAAATAGTTGGATCAACACCATCAGTAGCAGAAGAGTCAGTAGCCGCTATCCAAGTCTATGTCTAAAGACAGTGTTCGTCCAAAGAAAGTGCATATATGGTTGAACCAACTAACTGAGTTTACCCAGCAACAAAGATAGCCGAGGCTATGACACCAACAGATTTTATAGTTACAAAGCTAGCAGTTGACTCCGCACCAGTAGAAGCAACAGATCTAATAGCAGCAGCACTTGATACTATTGACGGAGTGAAAAGACAACCCCTAGCACCTCGCCTGGCGTACCCTCTTGTCCCGTCTTTCCTTCGTCCAGAGACAGAGCCAATTCGAGATCAAAATTGAACCTCAGTAATTGTTCGATAAGCAACATATGACCAAGTAGTAGTGGATAAAGCAATAGAGTAAGCATCTCTTCCTATTATTCAATATCCTTTATAATGTTTCTTGAATCGATGTACATTCCGCTCTGTTCCATCTTTTGGTACATGCTCTCCTGTTCCAGGATTATGTACATACCTACCTAGTTCCGATAAACATGTATTCTATATTACCAATACATTGTTCTGAGAACACGAAATACCTATGGTGTATGGTGGTCGTCCCCCCTCTCTGGAGTCAATGTCAGGTCTCTTTCATCCCTGGGCGAAGTTACTTTATATGCGTGGGCCTTGTTGGCACTTGATGACGATGGATCAACTAGCACTAGGTAATCGGGGTAGACTGCCATTGCTATAACTATCTTTGTTTATGATGCTAGTGAAGCTACTCGCTTTAGATCTTATGCTTAAGCCATCATAGCCTTTGTCTCTTCTGCTTCTGAGGTTCACCTTACCTTAACAAGTTAAGGTAAGTATCGATCAACTGAATCTGGGATTGTGGGCACTTAATGCATGCGGAACGGGTCCCACTTAATCCACACCTGAAGGAGACGGATTTTCACTTGGATATGGGCCTAGAATTCTTTCTGGAACCCTGCCCGGGGAAGCCTATGGTTCAATATATATAATGACTGCCTACATAATATATAACACCTATACTATGATAAGATTCTAGTGTTTGCAGGGCAACTGGTTAAATGGGTGAAACCACTACCGCCTATCTGGTTGATGGGTAAACTAAGTCCACCATATCTCTAATGGCATCTGGAATGGGTTCTGCAATCGATACTACCACCCTTTCTTTTTCTCCCATCTATGCCTTTGCTGGGCGAGGTGCTGGCTCTTTAACTCAATCTCAAACTACTTCTCTTTGGTCCATACCAGCTCTGGGTCTTGTATGGTCTAAGTATATTGTAGCCTTTTTTCATAAGCACTATTACAAGCTCTTCTATTAAACTTGCAACATAAGGGGCCAAGCTCTATTGCACGTAAAGTAAAGCTGGTGTCAGTGTCCCTACCTTACAAGTCGTTAAAGGGTAAAGCCGAGGTAGAGTATCTGTCCAGATATGTATCTATCATGTCCTGGGAAACCAGATCTTCTCTTTCCTGCGTTTTGCAACTGAGTTAGCATGTGGATTTCAAACTAAATATCGATCCGGAACCGGGGCAGTAGTTTTAGGTGTAGAATCACCATTTGTGTAGGCTCTAGTAGTAAAGACAAGGGGGCTACGACAGCAGACATAAAGGAACCACCAAAGATAGAGGTAGCAGCATCAATGCCAACAGCATGGACGGGTGACCAAGTTTCTCCTTAAGCAGTTCCATAAGCATTTAACCAAGCAAAAACACGTGTTCGTTTACCCATATCCACTTTACCGAATCTCACTAGCAGCTGATACAGAACCAGAACCAGGGGAAGAAGCAAAGGCATTAGCCAAGGCGGGAACAACAGATTCAGAAACAGATGGCTCACTACCCCTTGCCTCACTACCCCTTATACCTTAGAGTAGTATAGTAGTAGTTTCCCATCCTTGCTTACCCATTGCCCTATATATACATTCCAGCCTAGTTGCTTCTATTGACTAAGTTTTCCAGAGCATGGACAGGGATTGAAGCATGGACAGGGCCTTTATATCCCTTACTCAAGTAAATTACCTAATGTGTCCCAGTGCTTTTACTACGTTCGCCAACATAAGATTTTGTTTCTTAGTGAGCTGCAGATCCATATGCAGGTATAAATACAGTTGGAAAGAAAAAACCTTTCAATCTATATCCATAAGTAGTGAGTGACCTGGTTCCAGTAGCAGAGGTAGTAGCATAGCTAGGGCCCGCATTTGTGTCGGTTTACCTTTTCTCAGTGATCGATTCTCTTGATTCAGCGGGGGAAACTTGTGCTTGGATATATACAATGTGTAATAAGCAAGGGCTTTAACAACCTATTGATTCTGCTGATATAACCAAACAAGAGGGAGACATGGTTCGAACCTGCAAATTCCAAGATGACCAATAAAGATCATTCGGTCATATACCAACAGCATGAACTCCCTCTTTTGGTAAGCATTTCGGTGAACCTTTAGCATAACGCCTACTTCTGCTATGTGGACTCAAATCTGGGGCTACTGAGCATCACTGAGCTCACACCGTAGTTCTGAACAACCCGAGGACACTAGAGACACACTGTTGACAGCATCGGTGGATTCAATATCCACTTCCTTTGGATTGAACGAAGAACTAATAAGCTATGATGGAAGACAACAATATAGTCTGCTATTAGCTTCATCCCCTTTTTTCCAGAAAAAGGAAGAACAAGTCGTCACTCACCTCAGCTCGAAGACTAGCTTTCCTTGCTCGATGAGCAACTCGAATGGAGGAACCAACCCTCCTTGACCCGTAGATTGGTCATACGTCTCCTCTGAGGGCTGACACCTTGGGCTATTGTTCTTGGTTCACTAAACAAGTCCCGGTCTCTCTACTTGCTCATATATCAAGGTTTAGTTTTGCTCTTGATGCCGAGCTAAATCTCCCTCACTCCTTCTATCGAGGGGATTTTATTGCACTCATTGTGATATCTTGGTCTCTAAGGTCCTCTCCTTTCTTTGGTAGGATCTTCTATCTCTTTATTTCCTCATGGCCTGAGTTGGCTTCGACTTATTGGGTTGCTCTTACTAGAATGGCGGGAACTCTATCTTTGGAAA
Source organism: Picea engelmannii (assembly GCA_009831015.1). Lineage (NCBI taxonomy): Eukaryota > Viridiplantae > Streptophyta > Pinopsida > Pinales > Pinaceae > Picea > Picea engelmannii. Next base: position 14,340 of record ML827251.1, on the reverse strand, counting down.
GCTTAGCCCTTTTGTATCTGATCCATCTAGTAATTTGCTTACTCCTCAAGTAAAATACCCATGCCTACAAAGATAGAGGAGCAGGAGGACTTTGGAAAGATAAGGAAGAATGAGCCACGCCTATATATGTAGTTGAATCTACTAGACGTATTGAAAATACTGAATAGGAGATCACTCCGTCAGTAGGCTCCTTTGATCCGAGTGATTTCTCGAAGGCTTTGTACGATATGAATTGATGAGCAAGACGTTTACCCTTTTCTATAACACCAGTTGAGAGGATCATTTCATTATAGTATATAAACGATGCAAGTGTCAATGCGATAGAAAATAAAAGGCATAGTCACGCTTAATAGCCAGTCATAAGCAAATCAGTACAAGTGGGCTTTCAAAGCGAGCGTGTTATTACCTGCCTTGAACTGCTCAGTCTCCGTCTCAGGCATGGGTACTCGAGAACTCAACTTTCACTTGCAAAGAACGACTTGATCTATCAAATGCACTACTTTCACCCACTTTCCTTCGCATCTCGCTACTAATACACCTTTTCTCAGACACATCATCCTTCTCGTGCTCTAGATTAGGTGTTGATCCTTTCCATTTTCCTTCAGGCTTTGTCCTCTAGTTCAATAAAGAAATTACCCTCTAAAGAAACAAGTTCCCCTCCATATTCTCATTTATATTTCTATAAAATCCGACAGTTCAAAAGTAAAGTATCAGTGTCAGTGCCAGCAGTATCAGAATGGATATCCTTCCTGCCTGTCCCTATGCTAAGAGCGAGGAACGCAGGAGAGAGCGAGGCGCATAGGCAAGTCAGAGAGGTGGGAATCGAACTCCAAAGAGAAAGAACCTAAGGAGAATAGCTCGGATAAATAAGCAAATCCCCGACAAGTTAGGAGCAAGGAACTAGTGCGAAGTTGGCCAAGTAGTGCGCAAGAAAAACGGGGCTATCGAGTCGAAGAAGAGACAGATGAGAAAGACGACTGACTGACCTTAGGGAAGGAAGGCAGGGATCAAGTGAGAAGTGATTGAAATCGACTATTGTACAAAATGAAATAATTTTAGTGACAACTTGCCAAATGTCCTCCTCATGATGCTTCACCAATGGAGTCTCGCCACGTGTC
>ML827250.1:62023-72360 GCA_009831015.1 Picea engelmannii | reverse complement strand
TAAGGTGTCTCAACGAGAGGATTATGGTTTCTGCAACTGCACCTGCTAGTAACCCTAGCGGCAGTGTTTTAGTAACTGCTCCTGCTAGAAACCCTAGCGACAATTCTTCAACGAGCTTAGTATCCTTATGGCTATGCTCCCTTCTAGTGGTTAGATTGAATGAAGGAGGTATGGGCCCATATCCTGTTAGAATATAATGGATGTGCTCGTTTAATCGTAGACAATATCACTATTGTCACCCAACCATAGGCCGAAGCCACCCCCGAGCACCTTAACCTTGACAGAGAATCATTCTGGAAGCAAACCCTAGGCTAGACAGCCAAACAAGATAACGCACCTCTCTCCAAGGATAATGCACCAAGCAAGAATAACAAAACTGATCAGAAAGTCCAAACCCAGAGAAGACCAAAACTATAGATTGGCGGCAACAACTTCTCCAAAACTTGCACACAAAACTGCCCAACTGCAGTGCGCACAAGTGTGCTACTACAGTTTTGAGAAATGCCTGCCAGAATGAAGATTGGCCTCCTGTATTTATACTAAAACTGGCAAACTGCCTGGGCCGACTTCTCATTCTAGGTGCCTATTTACTTAGTATATAATATTTCCTTTAGCCGACTTCTTCTCTTGGAGGCTAATAACGTAATACAAATTATCCTCTTGAGCTGTCTTGTCTTCTAGGGTTATTAGCCAACTAATTAGGGTTTCTTCTTGCTTCCCGGAATATTCTATTCTTGTCAGGTTTACTCGTGGATGTAAATACCTTCCATAGCTACCATAATATCAACACTATCAACTCTCTTTTAATGCATTCTTTCACACATAAATCATTGAAGTCATTGGAGGTATACGCACCCCCATTGTTCGACTTGAACACCTTGATTTTCTTACTTGTTTGGTTCTCCACAAGAGCTTTGAACTCTTGGAACCTCTTGAAGACCCGTCCTTTGGTGTTCATGAAGAAAATACAGGTCTTCCTGGAAAAGTCATTGAGAAATGTGATATAGCATTCATATCCACTCAATGAGACAGAAGACATCGAACCACATACATCATAATGCATCAAATCAAGTATACCTGCAGGCTGCTACCCTGTTGTCACTGCTTGGAAAAGCAGTCTTAGTGTAAAAGTAGTCTTGGTGTCCTTCCCTAGTGCACACCCCTTGCATACATCCTGGTGTTTAGTATTGAAATCTGGTACCCTGATAACAATCTCTCTCAATATTATCAAAGCCCCATGGTGCAAATGGGCCATCCTCCTATGACATAGCTTACATAAGTCACTACTGTTGGTACTGTGTATCAATGCTCTAGCTGGATGAAACATAAGCTTGTATAGCTTCTCATGTCAAATCCCAATCACTTTGGCCAAAGTGATATTGGATCCCTTGGTATACATGAGTACCTGCCCATCACGAACCACCATCTCATACCCCTTGTCCTCAATGGTGGAAATTGATGTCGGGTTCTTTTTCAAGCCCAAAACATACAAGACATCTCTCACTAACATGGGAGGTTGTGACTCCCTCTGAAAGGATATTGTCCCAATCCCAACTGCGTTGACTATGGAGTCATCGCCAAGCACTACCTCACTATTTACACCCCTCTTACTAAAAATCTGTAAAGTGCTTACACACACTTGTCATATGGCGGGAGGCTCCGCTATCAATATACCACACTCTGGTAGATGTTGCACTAGAGGAATGACAAACCAATAAAGAAAATTCCTTCTCAAACTTAGTGGAAAACAATTCCATTTCCATTGAAGCTGCAACCTGTTTCTTTTTCTTGTTAGGACACTAACCTGCATAGTGCCCCATCTTGTGATGTGCAAAGCACTTGACTTTGCTCATGTCCTTTTTCCCTTCACCCTTTAACTTGGTCCCACCCTTGGAACCCTTCTTAGACTTTTTCTTGCTCTTTGCTGCAAGAGCCACATTTTCCTCATCATTACCATTTGATGAACTCCATACCCTCAATAAAGACAGCCCATTGCTTGGTCACACCATTCAAAGCAGTCCTCACAAGTTCATTGTTAGCAATAACCTCCCCAACAACACCTAGTTCATCTCTAACTTGAGTTATCTTGTTAAGATAAGTGACAACATTTTCAGTCTTGGTCATTCTTATGTCTTTTAGTTTTTCCCTCTACCATTTTTCGGTTTTCATTGGAACTTTGGTAAAGTTTAGTTAAGGACTCCCACATCTCATAGGCATTGGATTTACTTGTCACATGTGGAATCACATGGTCTTTTATGGCATCAAGGATGATTCTTTTAGCCTTGATATTCTTCTTAGTGTATTCAGTCAAAAGAGTAGCATCTGTAGGAACTGTCACAGGATTCTGTTGTGTGCTGTTCACAATGTCCCATAACTCACATTCCCGCAGAAGCAACACTATCCTCTCTTTCCATGGGCTGAAATTTGCAGCCCCATCCAATTTGTCCTCAACCCTTAAACCTGTAGCCGTAGACTTTCACAACTGATATTCAAGTCCAAATCTCTGTTTTGGTGAACAAACTGACCCTCTCTCTCAGATCTGGTATTTTCCTGGTGTTTTCTGCTCTGATTCTTTGTTGCTCTGATACCATATAAAAATTCTGACCCCAACCCAGTTTCAAGTCTCAATAATTTTTTCACTGTTTAATGTCCAACCCACATTTCATATGCTGCTGAAAAGTAAATAGCATAAACAGAAATTTATAACAGTAAACACAAGGAGTGTTTTACTGTTATATAGAACAGAAATAATTGCACACAGAGAAAATATAACTCAGATTTTTTTGAGCAAATAGCCCCTGGAAAACCCACAAGGGGAAAACCAGTTAGAGAGGGAGGTCTTTATTAGTTCTTGAGCTCAGAGAAAAATGTTCTTTTACAGTAAAATATTACTCAACATTAAAACCACAAACTTATCTCAAAATTCATGCCAATACTCCTTGAGAACAGTGCCACACCAGTTCCTCGAAAACTGTGCAAGTAATCCATACTGTTGTATGGCTGTTACAGCATTAAATGCTGACTGTCTTGAATTCTTTGCATGAAAATCTGGGTTTTCTGTACAGTGTTGTATGAAATCCTCAACATTTAATGCGGCTTGATTTCTGTGCAAAGATGCCTCGATTTCTCTGCACCCTCCCTGCTGTATGAACTGTCCAAATATCTCTGTTGTACAGTCCAAAATCCTTACTGTACGAATGCATTCAATGCATAAGTAAGCTCCTCAATTTTTGTGCCCTTTCTTGTCTTGGAAAGTGCGCCTCCTTCGCTGCAATAACTCTCTCTTCTCCTTGACTCTTTCTTGTTCTCTCTCTTTCTCTTTTCAATGGTCATGATGAATGAATGGTGCCTTTTGCCCCTTCAACTCTCTTTTTGTTCATCTTTATGAAAATGACCTAAACCTAAGATCTAATGGCTGAGATTAAATCCTAGGCCATCTAGATCTATGGTTATGATTAAAAGTCACTTTATCACAACTGAAGTCACTTAAGTCACCTTTTCATAATATGCTCCAAAAAATCACTTTAACTTTATATCTCATAAAGTTAATGTCTTAGGGTCACTTTTGGACATTTCCCCTTATGCTAGACACGAAGCCTATAAGGAGAAAACACCAAGCCTATAAGGAGAACACTCATCCGAGGTACAACTTTTTAACAATTAATAGTAATCAATAGTAGAAAAGTACAATAAAAGGATATTAATAGTAGTATTATTAATAGTACTAATAATATTGTCATTATTATTATTATTGGTACTAAAAGTATTATTAATAATATTATTAATAACATAGTATTGAAAGGTTTTTAATAAGTTATTAATAATATTAAAAGGTGTTATTAATAGTGTAAAAAGTTTTATTAATAGTATAAAAAGGTTATTAGGTTGAATTAACTAAGCTAAAGGAAATAAACAGAAAAAAATAGGCCAACAAAAGAACAAACCAAAAGAAGAAAAAACCTACATAGAACGAAAGCTAAGAGATGTAAAACAAAACGATGATAAGGGTTAAAAAAAATCAAAAGAGAAACCAAAACGATGTATAGACTGAGGAAGAAAACAAAAGAAAAATCAAAGAGCCCAAAAACAACCAAAGATAAGGAAAGAGAGAGCAACTAGATAGAAGTGGAAGCAAGTGCAACAATACAGAAAGGAGAAAGAGAGAGAAAGATTGCCAAAACTACCTTTTTCTTCTATTTTGGATCAATGGAAGCCAGTTTTCACTGATCTCCAACCTTCCATCTTTCTTAAGGTTGTTGGGGTGTTTGATGATTTCTATGGCTTCCCTGATTCTACGTTTGAAGTAGTGATCTTAACGACTGTGGATTCTCCAAGCAATCTTAATGAATCTATTTGTTTTAAGATTGACAAAATGATGGAAGACAATATTTTCCTTATAATTTATAAAGTATCATGATTGATAGTTGTCTTGTTGCAACAGCTTGAGACAGACATTGACATTTTGTTGAAGAAAGCAGAATCGGCACGAAGGAAATATGGGGTGCATGCTGTAGTTGCAAATGAACTCTCAACACGGAAAGAAAAGGTTATAGTTGTGACAGATCAAAGTCAGACAGTTATTGAGAAAAAGGGGGTAGGTATGGATGTTGAGGAACCACTCATTGACTTTCTGATCAAGGAACATGCTGCCTACACTTTCCATCAGTCACATTTTGTAGCGAAAACCTCCGAGGTAAATGATAGTAGCATAAAATCATAGATAATCATTTCTTTGAGTCTAGTGTTAGTGTTAAAAGAGTTATTATTAAGCTTCTAGCTTCTTTTGGAATTTGTTAAAGCATTTGGTTTTTGATTAATTTGGACGACTTCTCATTGTTATGTGCCATCTTTTTAAGCATGTCATAAGTGCACTGTTCATGATTTTCTGATTATTTTGCTGCAGTTGTAGCGCAGAAGATATACGTTTCAGTGTTTCAGTTTATTGGCCCATGCCATTGCATGCTGATGTTCATTGGGATGGAAAAATGATGCATACACAATATAGTTAGAAAAATGAACTTGCACCATATATTATATGGCAGGAAATAAATACAAATATTTATTCTGATTTTGACGAAGTTGTTGAATTGATCCAAAAATATTACTTTGTTATATACGCTGTGGTGTCAACAGCGTAGCTAACATTGTGTGATGATTCTTGCAGTTGATGAACAACTTAACGTTGTTCTAGAATTCATCGTGATTGCTTCTAAAATTCAGTCCAAAGTAACAGTTGAAGTTCATGGTTGGTGATTTTTTTGTCTCTGGAAATCATATGCAGTATTCACGTGTTGATGTTCAATGTGTTTGATTGACATGCTACACAAGGAACTAATTTAATCTCTTCTCAAGGGAAAAATAATATAAATATGATCTAGTCGGTTCTTCAATTGCTACATTTTATTTTAATGGAGCTGGCTATAAAAATTCCCTAACAAAATTTGTGTAGCTCATTAGGGGATTTGAACATAAGTAACGTGACTTCACAAAAATAAGGGACAATATTGACTGGATTCGTCCAAGTGAAAATTAGGAGCATAAAAGTTACAGAATATTCATTTAACTTGAATGATTTTTTAGTACCAAGTAAATGATATTGAAAGCACAAAGATGGAAACAGATTGAACCTTACAAGGTTAATGGCAATTAAGACCAACGATCACAGTAACAACAATTCAGGTTTGTGGAGAAAGACGTGGATGGTGGATCAAGAGATGGAAAAGGAGAGATCCAGCCAAAGAATGGTGCAATGTTAACTATGTGAAGCTTTGTTTACCCTTTTACCTGTTAGTTTTACATTGCTTTGGAACTCCCTATGTTGTATGTATCACTGGATATAATGATTTTGGTCTTTTATGTATATTTGATCCAAGAGCAAACAATCTCTCTCTCTCTCACATACACACACACAAAATTACTATAACTATTATATAGTCATGTATATGATTGTGAGAGGTGTGATATCATTATATATTGTATAACTCCGGTCACTTGTCTTATTGAGGATAACTTCCATTTAAATCCACATAGCAACCCTAGTGATGATTACATTGTCACCCTTGCCTTTCTACTATTTTCTTAGTCTTATGTTTTCTATGTCCATGTCGATTTCCATATATTTTCTTCCTTGTTACCTCCAAGCCTTATAATTCTTGTTTTTTATTCTTGTTCCCAATATCAGGGACTCCATTCCCGTCCTCTCTCATTTTGTGTGATTTACATCATCCCCTTGCTATCCCAACATTTTTCTTTTTCTTCTAGTGTCTTCTCTTCAATTGTTTTTTTCTTTGTATTCTCCCCCTTTTTCAGCACCTATTTTTTTTTATCAAATTGTAGCAACTTAGAAATGCAACATTGTTCTCTTGTTGCTATTTTTCCTTTCAACATTTTTGCACTATTATTCCCTACCTTATTCTCGTCCTTATATTTGATGTTTCGTCTACTCATTTCCACCCAATCCCTCCATCCATAGTTAACCCTTACCAACATTAATCTCAACAACACCACCTACAATCTCTTAGACAAAGGTTTAAACTGTTCCATAACTCCTCATCACCTTCCTTATGAGGATATCTTATGCAACATTGAAAACACCAAACACTTCCTCCCTACCCAGGAAGTAGAAGAAATCCACCAAGATTGTTCCCAGGTCCTTAGATTTGAAAAACCGCCCAAACCAAACTTATCTAAGGATGAATTTAATGCCCTTAAAAATCTTAGTACTAACCCTAGTATTTTTATTCTTAGAGTCAACAAAGACCACACCACATGCATCATGAACAAAATAGATTATAACTTCAAAACATTTAACCTCGTTAAAACCAAAACCCATTGCAAAATTAAACACAACCCTATCAACAAAATATCTAATATGGTCAAGAAGACCATCTAAACCTCCTTAAATGATAATATCAAAGATCATCTTAAGCCTATTAATTTCCTCACTCCTAGAATCTATGGCCAACCTAAAATCCATAAAAAAGACACCCCTTCACCCTATTGTTATTACCATAAACTCTCTTATGAGCTCACTGTATTCTTATCTAAAACCTTCCAACCTTTTGTTAGAAAAACCTCTTCCTTTATCAAAGATTCTATAGATTTCGTTCACTTTATCTAATATCTTCAGGCAAAAAACCATGATATTCTCAATAGTTTTGATGTCATATCCTTATTCACTAAGATGCTAGTGAAAGAAGCAATAGAGGTTAATTCTAACTATATTAATCCATATATCGTCAATGTCATTAAAATATGTGTTGAATCCACTTTCTTCAATTACCAATGTGTAGTAAATGAACAACTTGAAGGAACTACCTTTAGTTTTAGGCATCAAATGATACTTTTTGAGGTAAAAGCTTTGCGAGGATAGCTATTAGCCCATTGACGTTTTACACATCAAGAGCTTTCCAATGGTGCGGAAATCACATCAATTAGAGTTTGTATGCGGAAGTTATGCCTCTCCCAAGTTGACCTACCTTGTTGACCACCATCATACTGAATGGATGCGATATCAGCCTCCATTACTAACACATGTGGGGCTAGTCATGTGTGCCCTTTCAGAAGATTCTAGAAGACCCAAAACCTTAACATTAATTGAGTGTTGAGGCATGTGGAACCCCTATCCCTAGACAACTATTAGGCTATGTTAAATATTGGGTCGCTAGGAGTAAAGGGGGTTCCATTATTTTAGCATTGTACTTGTTCCGTAGTTGAGCAGAGCATCTAAGAGTGGGAATTGAGAGTGTAACAAAGGAGATAGAAGATTCAATAACTACCATTCAAGTCACAATGTCATAAGAAATTCCATAGATTATGCCCATTTCTTTGTACTTGCATTTCATAACTAAAGAGAAGAGAGCAGAACAAGGGCCTCACCTTCTACTCGGGGTTTCTCTCGTATCGGGTTTCCCAGGTCACATCTTATGTTCATTTGTGTGATTGATGTGTTCATTTGTTTGTTCTTTCATTTTTCAAATTTTAGTTATTTCCATAAATTTGAGAATTAAGCTAGTAATAAGAAATTCAGGATCTAAGGAAATAAATTGAATAACAAAATATTTCAGAACATTGCAAGATTTGTTGTGATGAACTGTTCCAGTGGAATATCCACGACAATTTATAGATCACGTTAGTATCAAACACGTTTTCTTTAGGGTTTTCATGGGAGGTTGGTGTTGATGATTACAACTGCGTGAGACATCCTCCAGGACACAGGCTGAGTAAGTCGGCTTGAAAGAAAGCCCATGAGTTGGGTGTGCCCATGAACTGGGTGTGTGGTTCCTCTATGAGATGAAGAAGGAACGTTGAGTGCCCCTGTGTGGGGTGAGGAAGCCCATGAGTTGGGTGTGCCCATGAGTTGGGTGTGTGGTTCATCTTTGAGACGGAGATGGAATGTTGTGTACCCCTGTGAGTGGTGAAGGAGCCCATGTGATGGGTTTATTGTTCTCCTCTGTGCAGAGAGTTGAGATGATACTCCCGATGATTCTCCTGTGTAACGCAGTGAGAAAGAAGATCTGCTGAAATTGGACGTGCCTGTGGATGAGCATAGGTGAACGTGTGTAAAAGCCCATGAGTTGGGTTCATCGTTCTAAGACAGAGATGAAACGATGTATTAGCCTCCTCTGTGCAGAGAGTTGAGATGATGTGATACTCTAGATAATTCTCCTATGTAACACAATGAGAAAGAAGATCTGCTGAGTTGGACGTGCATGTGGCTAAGCATAGGTGAACATGATCCTAGTGGCTGAGCACTAGTGAGTGTCGTTCTCCTGTGAGACGCAGTGAGATAGAGATGTGGACATCTTTGTGGCTGAGCATAGATGGATGTGCCTCTAATGGCTGAGCACTAGTGGGTGTATGAGATCCCTTGCTATATTATCCAAGAGTCAGACTTACCTGTAACCCTATTTGTGATGTAAATGGTACAGGTCGGCCCCACCATAATGTAAAGGATAATTAATGCAAAATATAATTAATATGGTAATTATTAATTATATTTTGAGTTATTGAGGTCGGCCCTATTGTGCCAATAGATACATCATTTGATGTGGTAAGTCTTATATAAATAAAGGTGAATCCCCATTGAGGAAACACACTTATTGTTGTGTCATCTCATGCTTTAAGAAGTTGTGGTCTGAAATTATGAGAATTACAACACCCTCTTGTGTGCTAGGTTTGGTGATGGTGTGGGAGGTCTTTCTCTTGAAGAATATAACAAAGGATTGGCTGGGTTTTCTTCCCTTGTTGAGAAGGGTTTCCCAGGATACTTCTTGTGTTCTTGTGCATGCTTATTCTTCTTTTGATCTTGGTTTGCTGCAATAGTTATGGTTCAAGTAAACATTAAACATAAAATTTAAAGAAAATGCATGAGCCATAGCTCATTGAAAATTCAACATGGTATTAGAGCAAGCTTGAAGAAGATCATTGCACATTAAAGTTGAAGGTAAGGGCTGCCAAAACTCTACTGTAGGTGTGAAGAGAAGAGGGCCAGACCTCTCTTTAAAAATTCTGTGGTAGATGATGAGGCCAGACCCCTCTTAATTTCATTGTGAAGATTGAGGTTGGCCGCAGGCCTGGCCGAGCACTGTTGAAGACCCTAAGAGGATATTGTAGCAAGGGAGAGGCCCCTCTAAAGCTGTCGCAGAAGACCCTAACAACAAACACTTAATGAACAAGGGTCAGATCCTTTCTAAGGTGAAAACTAAGGCTGTCGCAACTCAAAATCTGACGCAGTATCCTGATTTTTGATGTGAAGTTTAAGGCTGCCACAACCAGGAGAAACCTCTGCGAAATGGACCCTAAAACATGTTTGCAGACCTAGTTGAGGTTGCCACAGCCATAAAAAAAAATGCAGATTGTGAGGGAGCCATCATTTGACAGTCCCAAGGCTAATTCGTTGAAAGATATGAGGTACTTATCTGAGCAGAGTTAAGTGGAAATTCTGGGCAGTATTGGGGTTTGTTACAACCACCCTAGCAACAAAATGAAGGAATGCCATTATGGCTACAACATCCAGTACAAACAACAATTTTTTTGGGGCAGTTTTGATATTTGAGTGCCATTACAGACCCGTGACAACACAAGGAATGTTAAAGTTTCTACTATTATTAGGTTACTTTCAATTTACTAGATAACAATAGCATAGATAGGATCACTGAGAGAAACACAATCACAAGATTACACAAGCATTTATCCTGTGAAACCCTCAAGGGGAAGAAAACCTAGCAAAATTTCCTTAATATAGATAGCCAATACAATGCCAAGATAATGAACCAGACAACAGAGAATATCCAACACTGAGCAACACGCCTCTCTCTCTCCCTTCTTCCGGCAAC
>ML827250.1:5184-61923 GCA_009831015.1 Picea engelmannii | reverse complement strand
GAATCATTGCTTGCAACATTTAGAAGTGTATTTTAGTGTCCATAATATAGATGAAGAACACAATTTTATTTCCCTGATTGAAACTAGAGGGCTATGCACTACCCTGGTGGGAAAGCCAGAATGAGAAACTTAGGTTAGAGGGTGATCCATTAGTAACTAAGTGGGAGGTGTTCAAAACCATTATCAAGTCCCAATTCTGCCCTATTTGGTATGTAGAGGACCAGTGAATATGTCGTCATCACTTCGGGCAGAGGTAAGGGTAGAGTGTGCAATAGTACACCACCAAGTTCAAGAAAATGACAATCATGTTGGGTATATCTCCCAAGAACCTAGAGGTACTTCTTAAGTATTTGGGGGGCTACACAACCATCTATGGAAACAAGCGATGCTCTTCAAACCTAGTATCGTTGTTGAAGCTTGTGTACAAGCACAATACTTGGAGAACATAGACTGTAAGAAAGGACAACAAAGTGGTTTTAAACAGAAAGACCACCAAGATGTGTCCGAGGGAAGTGGAAAGGAAAATACAATAAAATGAAAGCTATTGCACATTAGTGCAAGGATCCAAACAACGACTGCAACCATTGTAATATCGATGGTCACACCAAAGATAAGTGTTTGAAGCTACATCCAGAGTTGAATCCAAAGAACCATAAGAAGAATGCCAAGAAGAAGAACCTGCTAGGCATTGATCCAGGCAACTTGGTAGAGAGTAGCTTAGATGTGAATGATAATATTGTTTGCACTTTAGTGCAAAATAAGGTGAATCTGAGTAGCCTTCATCATAAGGAAGAGAAGGAGATGACAAAATTATTCTATATTAAGATCTACGTCAAAAAGACCAAGGTGGATGCTCTATTCGATTTCGGTTCACAAACCAACCTCATAGCGGACTATCTGATTAGCAAGTTTGGATTATAAGTGCATGATCATCCTAGCCCATATCCATTGGGATGGGAAAATGTGAATGCAGAGATCAAGGTCACTAAACAGTGTAAGATCAAATAAATTGCTATAAGTGCATATTTTATTGATGAAGTTAAGTTAGATGTAGTACTCCTTTATGTGTGTGGTGTAGTGTTTGGAAGCCCCTACATGTATATGAGGGATGCAATCTTCACGAGGAGAGAAAACTAGTACCACATGAACAAGGATAGGAAGACTTTCATCATCAATGCACACAAAGGTAAATTGAAGATCTCTTTGGTAAGTGCTAACCAAGCCAAAAAATTGATTGGTTCTAGTAGAAAATTTGTATTGTTTTTCTTAAGGGAGAATTAGTTAGGGGATGAATCAATAAGAGTAAAGACATCCCTGGAAGAATGTATCAAAGAGCAGAAACAACAATTGTAGGAGTTGTTGTAGGAATACAAAGGAGTGTTCTAGGAGCCTAAAGGGTTACCACCTAAGAGGGAAGTGGAGCACGAGAAACAATTGTTCCATGACTCCCCATTACCAAATATTGGGTTGTATAGACAATATGTACTAAAAACAGACAAAGTGAAGAAACAATTGTAGAAACCACTAGAGAAAGGAGTATTTTGACCGAGCACCTCACCTTGTGGGTCACCTATCATCATAGTACCCAAGAAAGATGGGACTTGGTGAATGTGTATCGACTACAAAGATTTGAACAAGATCACACTCAATAATTGATACCCCCTGCCCGAGATTGATGATTTGCTAAATCAATGGCAACATAGTTGGATATCAAATCGAGATACAACCAAGTATGTGTTAAAGAAGAAGACTCCTAGAAGACCTCCTTCAATGCAAGGTAAGGCAAGGGAAGGTTTGCATGAAAGGTTGGTCATGCCTTTTGCTTTATATAATGCAGTAGTACATTTATGTGATTGATGAATGATGTATTGTGTCCCTATTTAAATTCATTTGTAATAGTGTATTTGGATGACATATTGGTTGATAGCTCTACATGGGAAGAGCACATCTCACATCTCATGGAGGTGTTAGATACTCTCAAGAAACATCAACTATTTTCTAACCTTAATAAATGTGAGTTTTTTTTAGTAGTGATTGGTGTATTTGGGGTATGTGATTGGTCAAGGGAAACTCAAGATAGAACCCACAAAGATGTAGGCCATCTTCAAGTGGCCAGTTCCTATTAATTTCACTGAATTTAGGAGCTTTGTTGGGGCAGTGTAGTGCCTATGGAAGTTCATAGCATCCTTTCAATGGTAGTTGCACCACTCCATGCCATAAAAAACCAATGGTAAGAGTTTTCAGTGGGGAAATAATCAACATAAAGTTTACAATGAGCTAAAACAAAAGATCATTCAAGCACTAGTTCTTGCATTGCCTAACTTGCATAAGCATTTTGAATTGGATACAATTGCAAGTGGATATGTTATGGGAGTGGTCTTGATGCAGGGAGGTAAGTTGGTATGCTATCATGCCGAAATGTTTCATGGAGGAGTCTTGAACTACCATAGGTATCATAAGGAACTCTATGTCTTGGTTCAAGCTGTTAAGAAGTGGAAGCACTATCTGATGGGCATGGAAACCATTATCCACACTGATCACCAACCATTGCAATATTTGCGGGTGCATAGTAAGCTTCAATGAACTAGACACTACAAGTGGATGTTATTTTTGCAATAATTTCATCTAGTCATCAAATATAAGAAGGGAAACATTAATAAGTTCGCAAGCATGCTTTGAAGGCCACCCACATCCAATATTACATCATTGGGAACTCTTATGCACATGGAGCCTTTTACTCATGATGCATACAAATAGGCATACACAGAAGATAAGGACTTCAAAGAGGTGTTTCAACAATTGCAGGGTCAAATTCATGTAAAAGAAAGTGACAATACGAATGACTATCATTTTCAGAATGGGTTGCTCTACAAGCTAGATAATCTCTATGCCCCTAAAGGTGAAAAATTGTTGATTATCAGAGAGGCTCAAACCTCCAGGGTTGTAGGACATTTTGGTGTTGGGAAGATAGTTGCCAACTCACAAAGTATGTGTATTGGCCCAATGCAAGAAGATGTAGCTCGATATATTAGAGGACACATACTTTGTTGTACTAGCAAGCCTAGTAATAGAAAGCAAGGTTTATACCATCCCTTACTTGTACCCACTCGATCGTGGGAAAACATTTCTATGGATTTTGTGGGTGGTTTGCCAACAACTAGGAAGAGACAAAACTATCTATCTATGGTAGTTGACAAGTTCAATAAGATGTTCATTCTTATGCCTTGTAAAAAGACCATCAAAGGACAAGAAGCAACAAACATGTTTGAACAAGTATGGGTGGAGCATCATCTCAGACAGGGGTATCAGATTTCTCAATTCCTTTTGGACTACACTTTGGGAAAATATGGACTCCAAGTTGAAAATATATATAGGTTTCCATCTATAGATAGATAGGTAGACATAAGTAGTTAATAGGACATTGGTTCAACTTTTGAGGGGTTACAATCAGAAGCATCCAAAGACTTGGGATGGAAATCTAATCTATATTCAACACTCTTATAGCAAAGCACTCCATACTTTATTCGTAAGTTCCTCTTTGAAACTTGCTTTGGGTATTTGATGCCTTTGCCCTTGGACGTTGTATATGGATGGCAAGGAGTGAGGGAAGATGTCACATGATAAGCATTGCAAGTGGAGAAATTTGTTTAAAAGATTAGGCAAATCCATTTGCAAGTATATGAGACATTAAAGAAGTCACAAGAAAGGTACAAGGCCTAACATGATTAACACAAAACTAAGAAAACATTCAAGGTGGGAGACAAAATTTGGTTGCAGATGAACAAAGAAATGTTACATGGTATTGGTAAGAACATCAAGGCTCTATGGTATGGTCCTTTTGAAGTATTGGAGAAGGTGAGTGATAATGACTACACTCGGTATACCCCCATGTATGTGCATTTACTCAGTACTGAATGTGAAAAATATGAGACTCTACAAGCCTTCCATATTGGATTAGGAAATTGAGGAGCAAATCCTACTTACCATAGAGGACTTAGCACCAAAAGCTTAGGCAAAGTTGGAAAAAGATACAGTTTTGCAGAAGAAGTCCAAAACTACTAGATAGGGGCAACGTGACCTCTAGTAGATAGGGTTGAAAGGATAACTTCCAGGCAAGGAAAAATGGTATGCTAGGGAAAAGTAGAAGACATATTTCTTCACCTCATTCGGTAAAAACTTTTGGGGACCAAAATCCTCCCTAAATGGAAACGTATGATTCAGAATGAATCATTATATAATTTGCCATCTTGGTACTTTCTATGTAGTAAAACTTCAAAGATATAAGAGAATATATCCCTTAACTTCACAAATAAACTATTGAACATCCAAAATACCAAAACATTCACCATTAACAACACCAAGAATATAGAGAGAAGAACCCTTAAAGTAGGGTAGTACCATCAAATACTTCTTATGGAAGGAATCACTCCACAAGCTATGCTTGCTACAAGACAATACAATCCAAGACCTATCCAATACAATGATACTTGTGTATTTATATTTTCTTATGAATATTCATAGGGGTCTATGCCAACTACCCCTTAATTATTATATTATTTCCTTTTAATTATGTAGTGGGCCTATTCCATTATTATGGTCACATTAAATTCATTATCCCCTTGGGTATCTACCTAGGTACCCTATATTATCCTCCCTAGGTACATTACATTCCATCCCCCTTAGCATGTTTCGTCCTTGAAACATGGGAAGAAGCCATATAATATGAACTACTGAGCAATGTAGCCAACTGATACCATGCACACACATCCATCAATTCTAGTGAAATATAGACATGGGGTCCAATTGTGGCCTTTCCTCAATATTGATTATGGTTTCTCCATGGGATCTGTTGGAGCCGCCCTTCTCTAAATAGGTGAAATGCTATACTTAAGCCCCAAAAGTTGGATTTCGGGAATTCGTTTATTTCAAGATTCTACCCACTAAAGACGCCATCCCGACACGCGAAATAGCGAATTTTTTTTTAGTTCTAATCACCATTATTAAATGACTAAGCGTGGATTATCATCTTTCATTACCTCGTACTGTCACTCTCGGGAGTTACACGTTGAATGTTTCTAAAACCTCCGACTTGCGAAGTTGTGTTAAAGTTACCTATGTTAGTATCAAGAGAAAATCACTTTAAACCTTAGTTAATCATTATCATGATTTCGCGACTCGACGATTGCTTCCCCAAAGGGTAGCACCTTTGTAACTCCGATCCACGAAGTCATGATATTCATTAATTAAGCATGGATTAATTAAAGGCTTAAGTAGAATCACATAAAATCAACTAAATCGCACCATCGCGATTTCGGGTTTTTAGGGTCCAACGACTAGGAGCGGAATCACTTAATATGGTGAATGTCGAAAAAGGGATTAGCGACTAAAGTGCAATTAATTAAAATAACTAAACCAGATTAATTAACGCCTTAAATTACCTTTAACACACAATTTACGAATGAAGTCTTGAATGTTTCTGTGTTTTTCCATGTCACGAATCGTCAAACATTTATGGCATTTATTTGAATTTCAGTGAGGTGATGGATAGCAAGATCCCGTTTTACTTCTAAATATTTCTATTAAACGATTTGACCGTTCTGTCGGCAAGGACTTGCATAGGCTTAAATGATCAAGATAGAGGGTTTCCTTTCATTATTTCAGTTTTCATTTCTATTGCGCATAGAGCCATTTCACCAAGATAACTTCTGTCTGTGTTTTCAATCTTTCCGATAGGGGATCTAGTTTCAAGTTTCTCTATCATGGCTCCATGGAAAGCGCCCAAGGCAGCTGCCGAGAGTTCAGGTCAGGGTTCAGACGTTGTTTTTGATACCTCGCCCCGAAGTATTAATTCTGTCAAAACATGGACGTATGTTTCCAACATTCTGCAATCCGAGTCGATAAATTATTCGGATGATTCCAGCGATAACAAAAAGGATGACTTGTCAACCAAATAAAAAATCGTCGCTCAAGAAGAGATGCACAAAATAGCGGCAATGCCAGAGCTTTTTCCCTATTATGATATGGTCAGGTGGGCACTGGACTATGTGGAGATCCTGACTAGGACGATTATCAGCGAACAGAGGGTGACAATTGGGACTTTTCGACCGGAGCGTTTATAGGCAATGTATAAATTGTCACCCACACCACACCTTACTCACAATATCAAATTGCTAGAGGGTTTCAAGAAGAAGGAATGTGAGCAGTATGGAAAAAAATTATTCGATCTGATCAAAGATTGGGTTTCGCACCCCGCAAAATTTAGGGCTGATACTCATGGAATCTATTCAATCTCCTCCTTAGAGACGCAATTCAAGTATATAACGATGATGGCCTGTAGGCTGTATGGGAAGGAGGACACTACTCACTTTTTCCTCCCATGGGTATCGCTTATTCATACAGTTGCTGGGGATTTCTCCTTCCACTGGGCCAAATTGTTGTCTGACAGTCTGACCATTCGAATCACTGAATATCGAGCACAGAGGACGAGTAGGAAAGCGGCTTCGTTCTTTATGTCTGCATACATCATGGATGCTATTTTCTTTATGACACCTTTGCAACTAATGAACTGGAGATGGGCTCCATCTAATTCATCTATGAGATCTTCAACTGGGTAATGGTACCAATGCATGTCTCCATTTTCGACCATTCGCCTCCTAGGATTTTAGATAACATCATGGCCAACATGAGTAGCATGGCAGATTGGTATATAGAACCAGAATTTTCATACATCAGGGTCTTTGGCACCAATGTTCCCCCATATGCTCTGCCGCTATTCTTTCCAGATAAGCTATTGTGTCGCGATATCGCTAGATAGACTATGCTCGGCGGGATAAGCAAAGAGCTCAAAGGAGTATCGAAAAAGGTATGGCCACCTTTTCCCATTCACATTGGTGCATATTCTTTATTAGACTTCGACCATGCCAGAGCCAAGGCTACGTCCTTAGAAGAAATGAAATTGGTGGACATTGAATTTAACAAGCACGACCCAAATAAGGTTGTGAGCAATCACCTGGTGAGTTGTGGCCTGAAGAAGTATGGACACGAGGATTCACCTCATGATGAAATCTTCCGAGGCGCGAGGTCCTACTCTAAAGTCTTAAGTCGGATTTAATCCCTGCCGCCCGAAGATATGGCCAATTTCCTTAGAGTCCAGGAGCACCGATGGAGTTGTCTCCCCCAGGTTTTATAGGGAGAAACCCCAAAGCTTCTGGTTACACAGGAAATGGAAGCTAAAGGCTCAAAGGACTCGAGTCTTGACAAGGAGGAGAACCAAGAGAAAACAGGGGAGGATGAGACCTCATAATGAGGAGCCGAAATCCCCTATCAATAGGAAGGAAACCCAGAAAAGGGTACGCTGGGCAAGCAGGTCCAAAGTCAAGCAGAGATACCCTCGCAAGGGTTGGGCGACCCACTATCGCTCATATCAAGCAAGCCAACCATGGATGCTATCCTGACACAATCATTCAAGGAAATCAACAATCCCATTACTTCTATAACCCCCTTACAGTTCACAAAGGGGAACCCCGATGCAGAATGGATTTTTAGTGAAGAGATAATGCCCATTTCTATAGAAGAGTTACCTCCTAATGATTTTTTCTTTGATAAGAAAAGGAAGCCTATAGTGAAGCAAGAATCGTATCAAAAAGTGGGCGCAATGGCTAAAAGGTTTAAAATCCTGACAGAAGGAAAGGCCGTAGAAGAGGAAGAATTCACCGACGAGATAGCAGGAACACTGGGGGCTTATGCTACCACCAACTAGTACACAGTTGGAAATTTGAAGGCCTAGTTGAAATGAAAGAACCTCTTGATTGGTAAGTTGGAAGCTAAGGTGGCTACGACGGAAGAAAATGCCAGGGATGAGGTGAGAAAAAGCCTCGAGCAAGCCAGAATAGTCGATCTGCAGGAGATCGAGAAACTTAGATCCGACCTTGAGTAGATGCGCCAGTCGGCGCAAATAAGCCAAACGCAGGTAAGCCACTAGGAGCAACAAATAATACAGTTACAATTGAAATTGGATGTTGCCGAAAACCAGATCTTAGATATAAAGATATTCCAATCACAAGCCACCGAAATCCGAGAGAAGGTATTAGCAGCTCAACAAGACTAGCTTGCTAAAGTGGGAACCATTTATAATCACTTTCAGACGAAAGATCAAGTGCTAGAAGATATCTCCTTGAGAGAAAGAGAAGCTGGGGCGGCTCGGGTTGCTTTCCAGGACGTTGTTATAGCCATAACGAAAGTAGAGATGACCAGTAGCTCTAAATTATCCATCACAGAACAAACCAGAGGGAATATCTTACTAAAGGTTTGGGAGCATAATATATCAGAGAGGAAGGGGAGAGCTAAGGAGGTGAGAAATTCTTGCGAAGAAACATTCTCCTTGATAAATAAAAGTTTGTTAGACCTTGATAAGGAAGGCAGTGCTGGGACGTTGGGAAAAATCAATATAGCTAAACACCTGCTAGATATTAAAAAAAATGTGGAAAAGGAGCAAGCTGAAATATCCCAGATAAGCCAGGTTGATATGGTCCAAGTGGACAAATGGCTAGTATAACCAAGTTTACAATTATGGTATATCGTCACGGAAGACCAACAAATGGGAAAAATATTTCCACAGTTGGCGAAAAGTTGTTACACCTTTGAGGTAAACAAACAAATAGAGGCTTCCAGTTTGATAGCCCAGTTGGTTGAAAGGTGCGTCAATTGCATTGAGCAGATGAAATTGCAGGCTTCTGGTGTTAAATGACGACAGATGTCACTTCGTTCTATTTCTGTAGCTAGAGGAGTAGAGAAAGGAAGGTGCTCTGCCCTTATGAAGGAAGACAAAAGACGAGGGAATGAAACGCTTCAATCCTCCATTTGTAACTGGCAAATTTCTAGAACGTCTGGAATTCGAAATGTTTAGAAGTTGGTTTAAATATACATTTTGAAAAGAACACAAAGGGATTTTTCTTTTGGGGATTGTAATAGAGAAAATTATCCTTGGTCAGGATTAATACAAAGCAAATTGAAGACTCCATATTCCGTCAAGATTGAGTTATGTGTTTTCCTCTGTTATTTCATACTTCATGTTATTTTTTATATATACATCTTTGATGAAAGTTTTAACTGCAATTTAGTACAACTTCTACTGTGGCAATCAAGTTTTAGTTATCTAAGTTATTTACAGTTTTTCCTCTGTATCGACTATTAGCGGGCACAAGACCTGTGAATTTTTTAGATCTCTACATTTTATGCTTTATCAAGGTGTCTCTTTTCTTTTTTTCTTCTATTACAATGTGGGATTCCTCTGGAATTGATGCCCCACATTGTGGACAACTCTATGTTTTCTTTCGTTTCACACTTGGTTTCATATTTTAACTCAGTTACGGAAAACGACCTTTGATTTTGTTAAACCTTTAATTGGCTTCACTGAATTTTCCTTATATAATCTAAAATTGAAATAACACTTTAAAACATCAACCCCTTTTAAAGTTCTGTTTCTCCATGACTGTACCCGTTGTAAGACAACCCAACATTGAACCTGACTTATCAGATCAAACCAACATCGCTTTGAATCTTTTCGATACTACACTTAAGACTGCCATCACCCGGGCAGAGCTCGAACGTTCATGGGAAACCATCAAACGAGATATCAACATTCAAGAATATTTGGAAGCTAGACGAAGACAACTCATAAATAAGCTATAACTTCCTTTCCCGAAGTTGTTCTTTCCCTTTTTATTACTCACTCACTTGGGATGACTAGACCCTATACTTTATATCCTTGAGTAAAGACTCTGGAACAACATCTTTTTGGCACTGTTGCCGGGGACGGAGAATCGTAGTCACTTTCCCCTGAGAGAATGAAATTTCCAAGTTTCGTTTTTTGATAGTGAACAAAGAGCGAACAACTTGTTAAGGATAAACCTTTATCATTCACTTGGTGACTCCACTTTTAAGTAAGCTGACATCCTTTCGAAGGAACACTAGACAAAACCTAGATGCTAAACAGACCGTGCCAGTGTTCGACCCTAAAAAAATACTAAAACCAAGGGTTCTTTTCAAACAAAACGTTGTTGTTTACCAACCCAAGTCTACTCAGTCTAAAGATAAGACCTTTCTTGAACCTTCGTCCTTGCGATAACTTTCTCTCGGAAAAACATCGGACAATACTGTCGAAGTTGAGACCCTAAAGTCCGAGCAAATCCTACCCGATATTAAGACCGAAACCTCCTCGACTACCTCTTACGTTAGTAGGGGTGACACGCCTGCCGTAAAGCTCATCCCTATTGATATCCCATCAACTCTCAATATAAACCTCTCTGTCACTCAAGGCCTTGAAGAAGTTTCCACACACACGGATTCGACACCGGTGGGCTCTCCCATTTACATATCCTGCAAGTTAGAGGAACCGAGTACCCATTTACCCTCTCTCCCTTTTCCAACTTTCACCTCCCCTGGTAAAAAGTTCCCCGATTTTGTCCCCCTCCACCTCGGGGAAGCTAGGGAGTCACTATACATCTTCGCCAACCCTCTATATAGCGCGCAAATTTCCTCTCCTAGGTCATCCATGGCCGCCGCCGAAGGAGGAGCAGGGGGAGTAGGAGGTCAAGGCCAACAACCGCCCCCCAGGCTTTTCACCAAAGTAGCCACTAGATACACTCCCTTGGTCCTTCTAGTACCCCTCCATGATTTACCCAAAAACTATATGAAAAACTTACCCAAGTTCACAGGAGAAGGGGATCTAACCGCAACCGAGCATATAAACTTCTTCGATCAATTCACTGATATTCTAGGTCTCGAACATGAGGACGTGTATTCCCATTTGTTTGTCCAAACCTTCGAGGGACAGGTAAGAACTTGGTTTCAGAGCTTGCCCCCAGGTTCAATATTATCCTACAATGCGCTAGAAGACCTTTTTCTCAAACAATGGGGCAAAAGAAATAATCATTTATACTATTTGACCAAGTTCGGGTCTTTAAAGAAAAAGGGATCTGAAACTATTATGGAATTTATCCAAAGATTTAACAAGTTGTACAATAAGATCCCTGTTGAAGTTAAACTGTCCCAACCCGCTGCCAAAGTAACTTTCATTGGAGCTTTTGAACCTGATTTCGCTCTACTGTTAAGAGAAAGGAGAGGGGCCGATTTAACCCAAATGCAAGATGACGCTGTGGAAATTGAGTCAAACATGACGGCTTCGGGTAAATAAAAAACAAAAATCGAAACGAGAAACAAGGAAACCAAATGTTTTAGAGAACAAGCGGGTCTCTGTGGATCTGGAAGGTCCTCAGATGACAAAATGGATGACATGGCTAGGATAATAAAAGAGATATCAAACAAAATCTCAAGAATGGAGCTAGAACAATCCAAAACTGATCAATTCGTTAAGAGAGAATTAAGGAGAAACCCCAATCCTCAGATTCAACAAAGATAGATTAAAAATGAAGATCAAAAAATTCAAACACCTCTAAAAAATGAAAATTTTATTGGAGGAAATGATATTCAAGAGTTCAAGGATTTGGAAGAAGACGTAAAAAATTTAGGTGACGACTGTATATAACCTCATTTGACGGAAGAAGATTATGAGAAGTCTCTAAACACTGAACAATCATCAGGTGAAGATAATAACCTAAACAATGCTGATGATCTCACTTATCAAGGAATGGCCGACACCATAATGGCTAAGCTCCAGCATAAATACAATCTAAGGCCTAAAAACAAACCTATGTAGAGTGCTCAATGCAAGAAAATTTTGCCTAGGGGCGAAACATACGAGCCCGTCCAGAAAGAGACCGAGATGCAAAATAACAAAGGGGTAGACTCGCAGAATACCAACATAAAAGAGGCGGAAACTAAAGTGAGAAGAACTAATAAAGTTGAAACGCGGGCACCTGAAATGCCCAGAACCGCCGAAAATAAAACAATGCAAACAAATAAAATGGATAGGAAAGAGTCTGAAGTTTCAGCCAAGGAAACATATAAAATTGCGGGAAGTTTCTGCCTAGAAAACGAGATAAATAAGATCAAGATACCAATACCTTTGGTCGAGTTGGCGAAGAATCCTGTGTACCGAAAGCAAATAACCAAGATGATAAATTTTTCAGATTTAGAGAGTCAGTCTGACATGATAAATTTGGAAGATGATAAGCCTAATATCACTTTTGGTCCACATTTTGAAGGTGCCATAGATACTGTCGCCCCCTTCTATATTACCCTGAAAGTGCACTATCGGCTATTGCATAATTGCATGCTGGAATCTGGGGCCTCATAACGTAATGCCCAAATCTATTATGGATAGACTAGGCCTCGAAATCACCAGACCCCATGGAGATCTTTACTCGTTCGATTCAAGGAGAGTTAAGTGCATGGGCATGATCAAATATTTAGTAGTCACCCTTGCCTAGATTCCAGTGAAAAATGTCCTAATGGATGTAGTTGTTGCTGATATACCCCCGAATTATGGTTTGCTATTATCTAGATCTTGGGGAGCCAAGCTTGGGGGGCCCTTCAGCGGGATATGACCTACACCACGATCCATGTTTTTGGTGGTCAGTTCACTCGGTTATACAGGGAAACACGGTTGGCATATACGGTAAGTGATCCTCAGAATCCTAACAATTACTCTGTTTATGTCGCCGATCAAGACTTGGGAAATTGTATTTTGTCTTTTGACGATAGTGAAAATAATTGTACGGAAGAAAGTTGTATTGATGAAATCAAAACTGAAAAGACAACTAAAAATGTGTATAGCACTGGAACTTGGAAAATGTTTTTTGATGGTGCTTCGTTGTGTGAAGGAGCAGGTGCGGGAGTGATTTTCGTAGCACCTGAAAATGAATTCGTCGTCCCCTTCTCTTAAAAGCTACAGTGGGAAATAGACTACACAAACAACATTTGCAAATATGAAGCTCTAGTCTTGGGACTGGAAGTTGCCAAGAAGCTAAACATAAAGAACTTAGAGGTCTATGGGGATGTAGAACTGATTGTGAAGTAAGTAAATCGGCAATACCAGGCCAAGCACCCGAGACCGAGGTCCTACAGAAATTGTGCCTGGGATCTAATGGAAAATTTCTTTTCATTAGTAAAGGTTCATTTCATCCCACGAGCTGAAAAACAACAAGTCGATTCACTGGCCAAAGCAGCGTCGACTTTCACACCCCCTACTGCTTTCAAATTAAAATACCACATAGAGGTAAGGCACAAACCATCCATACCAAACAACATAGGCAGGTTTTCAAAGATGACGAACATATTAGAAGGTTCCTGGAAACGGTGGATGATTTATCCGAAACTCACATTGACCAGGAAAACCAAAATGACCATACCTAGATTATGTAGGAAGGGGAGGAGCCTAAGGAGTTCTGAGAAAAAATCTCAAATCATCGCCTACTAGTGTTAAAAAGTAATTGGATCCCTAAGGGCCTGATACCTATGGAAAGGTTGTTTGATTAAAACAACATGCCTCTGAGGTCTACCTTGTAGCCCCAACTGGAAGAGGTCGAAGACTGTGATGTAGGCACCGCCAAAGAACCTAGGATAGTGAAACTATCAAAGTACCTTCCTCCTGAGATAAAAAATAAGTATACAGACTTACTTGAACGATATAAGGATGTCTTTGCATGGTCTTATGATGAACTCAGAACCTCTGACACCTCTGTGATCGAGCACATGATACCTTTGAAACCTGGTGTTAAACCCTTCAGACAGAAGCTCAGACAAATCAACCCCATTTTACTGCCTGTGGTCGAAAAAGAAGTGAAAAGGATTTTCGACGCAAAAATAATTGTACCTCTCAGGTACTCTGATTGGGTGGCGAACCTAGTCCCGGTTAGGAAGAAGAGTGGGGAGATCAGACTGTGTCTGGACTTCAGAAATCTAAATAAGTCCTCTCTCAAAGACAATTATCCTCTACCCAAAATGGATCACGTTTTGGAAAAAATAGCTGGGGAAAATAGGGTGTCGATGATCGATGGGTTTTCGGGATACAATCGAATTGCTGTCAACGAGCATGATAAAGAAAAATGGCTTTCACCACCCCTTGGGGCACATTTATGTATGAAAAAATGCATTTTGGTCCGATGAATGCATGGGCTACTTTCCAGTGCGCTATGGATATCGCTTTTGTTGGTGAGAGAGATAAATTCGTGGTTATCTACCTTGACGATCTAATTGTTTTTTCTAAATCCGATGAAGACCATCTGATACATTTGAAGCAAATGTTCGAAAAAAGCCAAAAATTCGGTTTGTATTTAAACCCCAAGAAGTCTCACTTTGCGATGCAAGAAGGTAAACTCTTGGGCCACATTGTGTCTCGAGACATAATTAAAATCGACCCTAAAAGGGTAGAAGCTATAGACACCATAAATATTCCTAGAAATGTAAAAGAAATTCAATGATTTTTAGAAAAAATAATTTTTTTGAGAAGATTTATCCCAAACTTTGCTGAAATCGTGAAATTGATCACAAATATGCTAAATAAGAACAACAAAGTGAAATGGACGACCGAAGCTAAAGCGTCATTTACACGCATCAAGAAAGTTATCAGCGAAGCGCCCGTGCTGGCAAGCCCCGATTATCTAAAGGATTTCTTCATTTTCTCGTCTGCCTCCGAACAGACAGTGGCGACAATACTCCTCCAGAAGAATGAAGAAGGTTTTGAGCAACCACTAGTTTTTTTTAGTAAAAGTCTTAGAGACACTAAATTGAGATATGATATAATGGAAAAGCAAGCATATGCTATGGTGAAGGCGCTAAAGGATTTTAGAATCTACGTGCTACACTCCAAGGTAATTGCATACATGCCCACCAGTTCTGTAAAGGATATATTGGTTCAGCGCGATAGCGATGGGAAGAGGGGTCTGTGGCTTGCTAAAATTCAAGAATTCGATTTAGAGGTGAAACCGACGAAGCTAGTAAAGGGATAGGGTTTGGCTAAGATCTTAGCTGAATCAAATTTCAGAGAACTCGGAATGAATAACCTACATGGATATGAAGGATGTGGGGATGTAAACGAGCTCGATGACCGAATAGCTATAACCAAAATCGAAGAGAAGTTTGCCTTATCAGATTGGTATAAAGACATAGTGTCCTACCTACTGACCCTGAAATGCCCTAGCGATCTGTTACCAGCTAAAGCCAGAACACTGAAGCTGCATGCAGTGAAGCAATGTATATCTGAAAGCCAATTGTACTTGAAGGACCCATTAGGATTCCTACTGGTTTGTTTGATAGAATCAGAAACAAAAGGGGTCATAAATGAATTTCATGAAGGAGTATGCGAAGGGCATCACGCCTGGAGGGAAACAACTTATAAAATCTTGAGGGAAGGATATTATTGGCCTAAACTATTCTCAGATGTCAATGCCAAAGTTAGAGCCTGTAACCCTTGCCAGTTGTTCGCGGGCAAACAGAATCTTCCAGTGCTACCTCTGGTCCCTGTCAAAACCGAAGCTCCTTTTCAACAATGGGGGTTAGATTTTATAGGCGAAATTAACCCGCATTCCAGTGCTCAACACAAATGGATCCTCACTACTACAGATTACTTCACCAAATGGGTGGAGGCTATTCCGACTAGAAAGGCGACCGATTTAGTGGTAATAGATTTCCTAGAAGAGAGCATATTGTCCAGATTCGGTTGTCCCCGAAAGATAGTAACGGATAATGCCCAAGCATTCAAGTCTATGGAAATGGTCAAATTTTGCCAAAAATATAACATCATATTGGGCCACTCCACGACATATTGCCCTCCAAGAAACGGGTTAGCCGAATCATCAAATAAAATTTTAGTTACCAGAATTAAGAAGGTGCTGAGCGAAAACAAAAGATCTTGGCATGTACATTTGAAGTACGCTTTATGGGAAAATCGGATAGGTACGAAGAGATCCATTGGTAATTCTCCTTTCCAAATGGTATACGACACTGATGTGGTACTACCTATAAATCTAGCGCTCCCCGTGATGAAGCTCTGGCAAGATGAGAAAGAAGAGCCAAACCATGTCACAAGAAGAATAAATCAGCTGATTGAGGTCCAACAACACAGGACCGAGGTGGACGAAAGGATGCAGAAATACCAGGACAACATGAAAGCACTGTTCGATCATAAAGCCAAAAATAGAGAGTTCCTCCTCGACGATTTGGTTTTGAAATGGGATGCTAGGAGGGAAGACTCGACAAAACATGGTAAATTTGATCATATCTGGTATGGACCGTTCAAAGTCTCAGCTTCTGAAGGGACGAATTCATTTCTGTTAGAGAATTTGGACGATAAAATCCTCAACCCCCCTGTCAACAGGTGTTATTTAAATAACTATATGCAATAAATGAGTTCTGAATCTCCATTGTATATACCAGTTTGTGTTTTTTGTTTTTTATAGCTTTTCGGTAAGTTCACTTTCATCGCAAATAAAACAAGTTAGTGATTTCCTAGAAGTAGAGATATGAAATTTCCAACACATTGAATCCCATAAATCCTGAAGGCCCGATACTCTTCATGTTGTTTCTTACAGGATTCCGTCTTACAACCCAAACAACAAAAGGAGAAAACAGACGGTCATGTATCAGGAAATTAACTCACCCAGAACAGGTGACAATTTTTTTTTAGAAGAGAACAAAATGGTAAGGCAAAGGTATGAATTTCCGAAGTATCTGGGTTTCAAATGAAGATCACTTAAATGTAGCATGGTCTCACGAGTATGATATATTCACCTGACATGTCTTTAAAAGAACAACTTTTTACTGTGGATTCTAAAGGGTTTCCAAGAGTCAGGATTGCGTGTAAACGTCTGGGTTTTTTGAAGTCCAAATACTTCTCTTTTTTCCTTTTCCATCCCTGGCCTTCTCTCCTTAAGCTCTGAAACCTTCCCATACCCTCCACAAAGGAAGAAGAGGTTACGTTTTAGTTCTAGAAATTGGCGAACAAATCTTAGAAAATAAGCTGGCCTTCACGACTCCTCGGTCTCTTGCTGAACAAAGTTATGCATAGGTTGATCCTAACTCTCTTAGGTATTTTAACAGGTTTCAAATGGTTAAGACTTGCTCAAAGGAAGACCCATGAAAATAAATTCTCCCATAAATTCCTGCAAACTAGGACGTTTTGAAGGTCAAGAGAAAGTTGGTCCAGAGCGCTCAAAGCAAGGTGACATACCTCTGTAGCGAATATTACACAGATATCACCCCTGGTATACTTTATACCAAATTGATTGCCCCCACTTCATATTCCAAAAGTAAAATATAAGACAGATGGTGAAAGAAAATTCATAATTGGTTGCTCCCATCTAGTCCAAAGAGATGATGAAAGGAAATTCATAAAATGTTTTCCCTCATCTCAACATTTAAATGCAAAATCACAGTTTGGAGTGGTGAAAGGAAATTCAATAAAGGGAACCAGATAACTTCACTGGGGTACTGAACAGGCTCGCTGGCAGTGAAGCAATATCTAAGATATCTATAAGGCTGTCATACAGAAATTATACTACACTCTGGTAATTAGCCTTTTTGAAACTGGATCTACAACCCAAGTTCATGCAAGTCTCCCTGATTAAAAGCATGGAATTTACTTCATTTTGATGCAAGCTAAAACCTACAGGACCTGTTGAATTTCCTAAGATCGTTTGGACTATCTTAAGCAGACCTGATTTCAGTCTCGAAAAAGGGAAAGTTACCAAATGGACTGCAGTTGAGTTTAGAAAGTGTGTCGAGTTTTGAAAGTTTTTCGGAAATAAAGTTGAAACCTCAAAGTTCCCTCTATATCCTCCTTCCAAATAAGTTTCACAAAAGAAAAATAATGACTCCATTTACCCAATACAGGCACTTGGTCTACTATCCTTCTCGTCCAACAAGGAGACGGGATCCCTAGTTGGAGCCTATGTTGGAGCCGCCCTTCTCTAAATAGGTGAAATGTTATACTTAAGCCCCAAACGTTGGATTTTGGGACTTCGTTTATTTCACGATTCTACCCATTAAAGCCGCCATCCCAACAAGTGAAATAGAGAAAACATTTTTAGTTCTAATCACCATTATTAAATGACTAATAGGGGATTATCATCTTTCATTACCTCACAGTCTTGCTCTCGAGAGTTTCACGTTGAACGTTTCTAAAACCTCTGACTTGCAAAGTCGCGAAGTTGTGTTAAAGTTACCCAGGTTAGTATCAAGAGTAAATCACTTTAAACCTTAGTTAATCACTATCGTGATTTCACGACTCGACGATTTCTTCCCCAAAGGGCAACACCTTTGTAACTCCGATCCATGAAGTTGCGATATTCATTAATTAAGCATGGATTAATTAAAGGCTTAAGTCGAATCACAGAAAATAAACTAAATCGCACCATCACGATTTCTGGTTTTTAAGGTCCAACGGCTAGGAGAGGAATCACCCGATACAACGAACGCCAAAAAAGGGATTAGCGACTAAAGTGAACTTAATTAAAATAACTAAACCAGATTAATTAATTCCTTAAACAACCTTTAACACACACAGTTTACGGATGAAGTCTTGAATGTTTTTGCGTTTTTCCATGTCACGAATCGTCAAGCATTTATGACATTTATTTGAATTTCAGTGAGGTGATGGATAACAAGATCTCGTTTTACTTCTAAATCTTTCTATTAAACGATTTGACCGTTCTGGCGACAAGGAATCGCACAGGCTTAAATGATCAAGACAGAGGGTTTCCTTTCATTATTTTAGTTTTCATTTCTATTGCGCGCAGAGCCATTTCACTAGGATAACTTCTGTCTGTGTTTTCAATCTTTCCGACAGGGGATCCAGTTGCAAGTTTCTTTATCATGGCTCCACAGAAAGTGCCCAAGGAAACTTTCGAGAGTTCGGGTTAGGGTTCAGACGTTGTTTCTGATACCTCGCCCCGAAGTATTAATTCTGTCAAAACATGGATGTACGTTTCCAGCATTCTGCAATCCGAGTCGATAAATTGTTCGGACGATTCCAGCGATAACGAGAAGGATGACTTGTCAACAAAATAAAAAATTGTCTCTCAAGCAGAGATGCACAAAATAGTGGCAAGGCCACAACTTCTTCACAATTATGATATGGTCAGGTGGGCGTTGGACCATGTGGACATCCTAACTAGGACGATTATCAACGAACAGAGGGCGACAATTAGGACTTTCCGACCGGAGCATTTACAAACAATGTATAAATTGTCACCCACATCAAACCTTACTCACAATGCTAAATTCCTAGAGGGTTTCAAGAAGGAGTGCGAGCAGTATGGAAAAAAATTATTTGATCTGATCAAAGATTGGGTTTCCCACCCCGCGAAATTAAGGGATGATATTCATGGAATCTATTCAATCTCCTCCTTAGAGCCGCAATTCAAGTATATAGTGATGATGGCTTGTAGGATGTATGGGAAGGAGGACACTACTCACTTTTTCCTCCCATGGGTACCGCTTATTCATACAGTTGCTGAGGGTTTCTCCTTCAACTGGGCCAAATTGTTGTCTAACAGTCTGACCAGTCGAATCACCGAATATCGAGCGCAGAGGGCGAGTAGGAAAGCGGCTTCGCTCTTTATGTCTTCTTACATCATGGATATTATTTGCTTCATGACACCTTTCCCACTAATGAACCGGATCTGGGCTCCATCTAATACAGAGCCTATTCATGTCTACCACTCGAAACTTTGGGAGGATAAAACCAAATAATTCATCTACGAGATCTTCAACTGGGTAATGGTACCAATGCATGTCTCCATTTTTGGCCATTCACCTCCCAGGATTTCAGATAACATCATGACCAACCTGAGTAGTGTGGTATATTGGTATATAGAAACGAAATTTTCATACATCAGGATCTTTGGCACCTCTGTTCCCCCATATGCTCTGCTGCTATTTTTGCCAGATAAGTTATTGTGTCGCGAGATCGCCAGACAGATTGTGCTTGGCGGGATAAGAAAAGATATCAAAGGAGTATCAAAAAAGGTTTGGCCGCCTTTTCCCATTCACATTGGTGCATATTGTTTATTAGACTTCGTCCATGCTAGAGCCGAGGCTATGGAC
Organism: Picea engelmannii; assembly: GCA_009831015.1. Classification (NCBI taxonomy): domain Eukaryota; kingdom Viridiplantae; phylum Streptophyta; class Pinopsida; order Pinales; family Pinaceae; genus Picea; species Picea engelmannii. The sequence continues at coordinate 41,919 of ML827250.1, read as the reverse complement.
TTAGAAGAAATGAAATTGGTGGACATTGAGTTTAAGAAGCACGACCCAAATAAGGTTGTGAGCAATCAACTGGCGAGTTGTGGCCTGAAGAAGTACGAACACGAGGATTCGCCTCATGATGAAATCTTTCTTGGTGCGAGGTTCTACTCTGAAGTCCTATGTCAGATTCAAGCCCTGCCGCTCAGAGATATGGCCGATTTCCTTAGATTCCAGGAGCACTGGTGAAGTTGTCTCCCCTAGGTTTTACAGGGAGAAACCCCAAAGCTTTCAGTTACACAACAAACAAAAGCCAAAGGCTCAAAGAACTCAAGCCCTGACAAGGAGGAGAACCAAGAGAAAATAGGGGAGGTTGGGACCTTAGAACGAGGAGTCGAAATCCCCTATCAACAGGAAGGAAACCCAGAAAAGGGTATGTCGGGCAACCAGGTCCAAAGTCAAGAAGAGATACCCTCGCAAGGGTTGGGCGACCCACTATCGCTCATACCAAGAAAACTAGCCATAGATGTTATCCCGACACAATCATTCAAGGAAATCGATAGTCCCATTGCTTCTATAACACCCTTACAGTTCACAAAGGGGAACCTCGATGCGGAATGGATTTTTAGTGAAGAGCTAACACCCATTTCTGTAGAAGAGTTACCTCCTAATGAATTTTTCTTTGATAAGAAAAGGAAGGCCGTAGTGAAGCAAGAATCGTATCAAAAAGTGGGCATAATGGCTAAAAGGTTTAAAATTCTGATAGAAGGAAAGGTCGTAGAAGAGGAAGAATTCACCGACAAGAGAGTAGGAACATTGGGGGCTTATGCTAGAACCAACTAGTACTCAGTTGGAACTTTGAAGGCCCAGTTGAAATGAAAGAACCTCTTGATCGGTAAGTTGGAAGCTAAGGTGGCTACAACGGAAGAAAATTCCAAGGATGAGGTGAGCAAAAGCCTCGAGCAAGCCAGAATAACCGATCTACAGGAGATCAAGAAACTTAGATCCGACCTTGAGCAGATGAGCCAGCTAGCGCAAATAAGCCAAACGTAGGTAAGCTAGCAGGAGCAACAAATAATACAGTTACAATCGAAATTGGATGTTGTCGAAAACTAGATCTTAGATATAAAGATATTCCAGTCCTAAGCCACCAAAGTCCGACATAAGGTATTAGCAACTCAATAGGACTTGCTTGCTAAAGTGGGAACCATTCAAAATCACTTTCAGATGATAGATCAAGTGCTAGAAGATATATCCTTGAGAGAAAGAGAAGCTGGGGTGGCTTGGGTTTCTTTCTAGGACGTTGTTATATCCACATCGAAAGTAGAGACGACCAGTAGCTCCAAATTATCCGTCGCAGAACAAACCAGAGGGAATATCTTACTAAAGGCTTGGGAGCAGAATATATCTGAGAGAAAGGGGAGAGCTAAGGAGGTGAAATTCTTGCGAAGAAACATTCGCCTTGATAAAAAAAAGTTTGTTAGACCTTGATAAGGAAGGCAATGCTGGGACACTGGGCAAAATCAATATAGCTAAACACTTTCTAGATATCAAAGAAAATGTGGAAAAGGAGCAAGATGAAATATCCCAGATAAGCCAGGTTGATATGGTCCAAGTGGACAAATGGCTAGTACAGCCGAGTTTACAATTATTGCCTATCGTCATGGAAGACCGACAAGTGGGAAAAAGATTGCCACAGTTGGCGAAGAGTTGTTACACCTTTGAGGAAAACAAACAAGCAGAGCCTTCCAGGTTGATAGCCCAGTTGGTTGAAAGGTGTGTCAATTGCATTGAGCAGGTGAAAGGGAAGGCTTCTGGTGTTAAATGATGATAGATGTCACTCTGTTCTATTTCTGGAGCCAGAGGAGTAGAGAAAGGAAGGCGCTCTGCCCTTATGAAGGAAGACAAAAGACAAGGGAATGAAATGCTTCAATCCTCCATTTGTAACTGACAAGTTTCTAGAGCATTTGGAATTTGAAATGTTTAGAAGTTGGTTTAAATATACATTTTGAAAAGAACACAAAGGGATTTTTCTTTTGGGGATTGTAATAGAGAAAATTCTCCTTGGCCAGGATTAATACAAAGCAAATTGAAGACTCCATATTCCGTCAAGATTGAGTTATGTGTTTTCCTTTGTTATTTCATACTTCATGTTATTTTTTATATATACATCTTTGATGAATGTTTTAATTGCAATTTAGTACAACTTCTACTGTGGCGATCAGGTTTTAGTTATCTAAGTTATTTACAGTTTTTCCTTTATATCGACTATTAGCGGGCACAAGACCTGTGAATTTCTTAGATCTCTACATTTTATGCTTTATCAAGGTGTCTCTTTTCTTTTCTTCTTCTGTTACAGCGTGGGATTCCTCTGGAATTGATGCCCCACATTGTGGACAACTCTATGTTTTCTTTCATTTCGCATTCGGTTTCATATTTTAACTCAGCTACGGAAAATGACCTTCGATTTTGTTAAACCTTTAATTGGCTTCACTGAATTTTCCTTATATAATCTAAAATTGAAATAGCACTTTAAAACATCAATCCCTTTTAAAGTTATGTTTCTCCATGACTGTACCCATTGTAAGACAACCCAACATTGAACCTGGCTTATTAGATCAAACCAACATCGCTTTGAATCATTTCTATACTACACTTAAGACTACCATCACCCAGGCAAAGCTCTAACATTCATGGGCATCCATCAAATGAGATATCAACATTCAAGAATATTTGGAAGCTAGACGATGACAACTCAGAAATCAACCATAGCTTCCTTTCCTGAAGTTGTTTTTTCCCTTTTTATCACTCACTCACTTGGGATGCCTAGACTCCATGCTTTATAGCCTTGAGTACAAACTCTGGAACAACATGATCCATGTCTTTGATGCACTACTCTAATATCTCCATGCATTGTTTTTAGTTCTCCATGTTCCTCAATATTGATTGTCTTTGTAGTTCCATGTTGATCCATAATAAGTTTGTTGGTGTTCATGCCCTTGCCTTGATGACTGTTGTTTCCCTGAGTGGTGTGGGTGGAGATCTATAGCAACCTTAGCTATTGGTTCTTCTTTGTTTGACTCTTCAACATGTGGTTCCTTTGAGACATTTAGCTCCTTAGCTCCTTCTTCATGTTTATGTCCTTCTTGGGGATTTTGTTCAAATGCTTATGCAAACTCTTTTTCTGATTCAACCTTGAACTCTTCATTTGATGTGTCATTAGGTATTGCAAGTTGTTTCTTTGCAATTACTTCTACATGTGCCTCATTGGGTCCTTCCTGTTTAATAAGAGAAATATCCTACAATGTAATTTTCTTTTTCTTGTACCACAATTTCAAAAACTTCTTTTGCACATTAATGTTAATTGTACTAAGTGAGTCCATCCTAGGATATCCCAAAACAATATCTACATTATCCATATTTCTAGCATAAAAATCTAAATGCAATGCGTATTTTTCAAATCTTCAAAAATTTGAAGTAAAATTTTCATGCTCTAATTCCACTTGTAGTAAAACTTCAAAGATAAAAGAGAGAATATATCCCTTAACTTAAGAAATAAACCTTTGAACATCAAAAATATCAAAATAATCACCATGACCAACACTAAGAATATAAAGAGAAGAACCCTTAAGGTAGGGTAATACCATCAAATACTCCTTATGGAAGGAATCACTCCACAAGCCATGCTTGCTACAAAACAAAACAATCCAAGACCTATTCAGTACAATGATATTCATGTGTATTTATACTTTCTCATGAGTATTCCTAGGGGTCTATCCCAACTACGTCTTATTATTATATTTTTTACTTTTAATTACATAGTGGATATGTTCCAATATTATGGCCATGTTACATTCATTACCCCATTGGGTACCTTCCTAGGTGCTTCATATTATCCTTCCTAGGTACATTACAAGAGGTACAATTGTACAGTGCTCATAATTGGGAAAATCATGAAAAGTATATCCTCCTAATATACAACAAAGAAAAACAAGAATAAAATGGATTCCAATCCTAAACAAACACCCATAATGCACCAAGTTGTAAGCAATGTGAGTTAGTTGATCCACAATAAATTGAGCACAACTCATAGGTGCGTCTTTATAGATGAATAACTAGAGGAGATGCAAAGCATCCAAAAATAAGTAACTGGTTAGGGTGCCATGCACACAGATCCCAATGAGGTTGATAATCGTAGAGAAGTAAGGATCATCCTTCATTACCGCTAGGGAAACAAGACATCCTGGTATCAAATCATCAAACCAAAAAGTGAGTCTCCTATAGGTTGTTGCAAACCTAATTTTATAGGATACCTTTGAACATAGAAACAATAACCTATGAGTTATATAATTTTGCATGAAGTACAATGGTAGGGAGATCCTTGATGTGTTGAATGCACTTTGTTGTGGTATAGGCATACAATGTGACCATGTCCCATGTATGATGTTCAAAGAAATTATTGTTTATGATGTTCGAAGGAATTGTTGAAAGAGCAATAAAGCTCAAGATCTGAGAGAAAGTCAAGAAGTACTAGGGATAAAGATAGACCATTGGAATCCATAGTTTGAAACAAATGAAGCATGAGATTGTCTACTAGTTTCTGTAAAATCATTAACTCAAATTGTAAGCAAGCATCCATGTTAACTTGAGTGGTGTAGTAATCAAATTGGCCATTAGACTTAAGGTGAACTCATCATGAGTCATAGAGAAACACATGAGTGGGAGAAATGGGGTCTTCCATACTAAAACAATATGCATTATCTTTAGGCCTTTGAAGTGTAGATCAACCGGTGATGGAGTGCACTATTAATTCACTCTGTTATGTGAGTTCACCAGATCAAAACCTTGACTTACTTGTGTGTCGTTCTTGGGGCATGTGTGGTTACACTTGGAGTTTATAGTGGTAGCATTCGGAATTGACCCCATATCACGTGGGTATGAGGCCGAACTAGTTGTCGATTCTACCAGAAGAAAAATAACACACACACACACATTATCTTTACTTTAAATACAGGTAGAAGCAAAAACATTGATACATGGTAACATGAGCAAGAAAACACTGTAAGACAACAAGGTGAAGAAAATAAAGGTAGGGCATCGTGACTTTAATATAAAGTGAGGGAACCTACATTGAGAATCCTCCTAATCTATGTTCTTCACCTTGCTTCCTAAAGTGAGGGAACCTACATTGAGAATCCTTATAATCTTATTGATCATTTTCCATCATTTGATACATTTAATAACACTTGAATCTCGTTTGAAGCATGCAAGATTCATGGCACTAACTATTAATTATTAGCAAAGGGTGGAAATTTATGTTGAAGTTTGAGTAGTTTTGGAAGATATTCTTATTATATTCATATTGTATTTGGCTAAGACAAAACCCTAAAGATTAATATTATATTATATTTTTTAAGTCGTCCCTATTGTGCCATTTTAAAAGTCAGCCCTATTGTGCCTTGACAAGTCAATTGCAAATTAGAAGGATAAAATGGATAGGTCGACCTTGACCTAATTTTGGGCAGTTCAACTTGTATTTATAAGAGGCCTAACACCTGATTTGTAAAAAACACAACAAGATTTATCACACAGAAAAGTGTGCAAGTTTGAGAGAGCGACACAACTATAGAGGAAGGGTGATGCAACTACAAAGGAAGGGTGATGCAACTACAGAGGAAGTTTGTTCTGGTTAAGGGTTTTGGTTATCTGATGGAGGACTATCTTGGTCTAATGGTGTGCTACTCTATTATGGTTAGGGTTTTTTGGTGGGTCTTCTGTTTTGGTGAGATCTCTCTTGAGAGAGACATTGTACTTGTTGATGAATCTATATTGAAGAAACTTTGCTGGGTTTTCTCCCCCACAAGGGTTTTCTCCCCCACAAGGGTTTCCCAGGATAAATCTTGTGTACACTGTGGATGTCTTTCTTTAAATGATCCTTATGCATGCAATTATTGTTTTAATAGACTAAAGTTAAAGAATACATAGCACATTTAATTGCTTAAGAGAAAATTTAACATGGTATCAAAGCAGGTCTGAAAGAAGCCATTTGCATAGTCTAGAAGAGCTTGTTGGGGAAACTAAGTCCATAGGGACACTCTCCTAATCCTAGTGCATCTTTCTTTGGGTTTAGATTCCCAGTTTGATGAAGTTTTGAAAACTGCAACTGGTGTTGCAACTGCACAAAACCCTAGAAGGTGTTTTCACCTACTTTATGAAGGACGTTGGTCAAATTAAGACCACCAAGGAACTCTCCTTAGGAGGGCACACCTTTCTCTCTAAGAAGAATTCCAAAATTCTCATGTTGAAAAATTAGGGTTTCCTCATAAACCCTAGTTCAAGATGTCTTGGAAGTTGCAAATTGAAGATGGAACTGGTCATCTTGGCATAGAACTCTCTGGGAAGTACAAAACCTTTCCTTGAAATTTTTTTATTTTTCTCATTGTATTGTTGTTCAAGGGAAGGATGGCTCCCAGTACCAAGCTTGATGAGAAGCTTGAAGGTGTCGATAACTTCCTAGCATGGAAGTACATAGTGATGCTCATTCTAGAAGAGAATGATCTAGAAGATTTCGTAAAAGAAGAAGTTCCAGAACATGATGGAGATGAGGCCAAAGAAAATTACAAAAGAACCTAGTGAAGGAAAAAAGAATCATTGTTGATTCTATCAAGGATAATTTGATCCCCCATGTCTCATCATTGACAACTCCCAAGCAAATGTTTGATGCCTTCTCCTGATTGTATGAAGGCAAGAATATCAACCAGAAGATGACCTCCAAGATACAACTCAAGAATGCGAAGATGAAGAGTTTAGAAACTATCCAATCATACTTCACAAGGGTGTCTCAGATCAAAGTACAACTATAATCCATTGGAGACACAATCGAAGAAGCCGAGTTGGTTATGACTACGTTGAATGGTCTTCCAAGATCACGGGAATCATTCATTCAAGGTACATGTTCAAGAATAAGGCTAACAAGGTTCAACAAACTATGTGAGGATTGTACTCAGGAAGAAGCTAGATTGGCAACAAGAGAAGAGAAACTAGGTGATGAAGAAAATCAAGCCCTAGCAGCACATACCAGAAAATGAAAGAGAAAGAAGGAAGTTCACTCACATAAGAAACCTCATGGATTACAAAAAATCACAAGTTCAAGAAGTATTTCTCAAATTGCAGATGATTCATTTGTCAAAGGATGGGACACATTGCCATAAAATGTCCCAACTCCAAAGGTCAATTCAGAAAAGGAAAGTATAAAAGAAATCATGCTCATGTCACAGAAGATGATGAACATGATCATGAGAAAACCAAAGAAGAAGACTCAAGTGAAGAATATGTATTGATATCATCTCTTACAGGTACAATCACTCATGGAAGTGACAAATGGATTATTGATAGTGGTGCTTCTAAGCACATGACTAGTTACAATGAATCTCTCTCAGATTTGGTTAAGAAAGATTCACCTCACAAGGTGAAGCTAGGTGATGACTATCAATATCCCATTAAAGGAGTAGGAGAAACATCCTACAAGGTAGACTCCAGAAAACCTATGAAGATGAAGGATGTGTTGTATGTACCTGGTTTGAAGAAGAATCTCCTTTCTATTTCAGCTTTAAATGAGAAAGGATTAAGAGTTGTTTTCATTGATGGCGAAGTCCTCATGTGGCCTAGAGGAAAATATATTGATGATGCCTTGGTGATTGGGGTCCAAGGAGGCTTATACAAGTTAAAAGGACATTTTGTTTCAACATTAGTACACAATATAGTTACTCCAAGTGAACTATGGCATATAATATTTGCTCATATACATTATAAATCCCTACCGATCGTGAGCAAGATGGGGACAAGTTTGCCAGAAATCCAAGTGGACCATGAAGGAATATGCAAGGGATGTGCACAAGGAAAGAACGTGAAGAAACCATTTCCAAGTAGTGATATCAAAGCCAAGGGAGTCTTGGAAATTATACATTCATATGTGTGTGGACCGATGTCGACCGCTTCACTTAGCAGGTATGTATACTATGTTTCATTTATTGACGATTTCTCACGTAAAACTTGTATTTACCTTTTGAAGGCTAAAAATGAAGTGTTCAACAAGTTCAAAGAATTCAAGGAACTTGTTGAAAACTTGTCTGAAAAGAAGATAAATATTTTGAGATCATATAATGAAGGTGAATTCACATCAGATGAATTCAACACATTTTGTAAGGAATTTGGGATTAAGAGGGAGCTCTCTACTCCCTACAATCCTCCACAGAATGGTGTGGCAGAAAGAAAGAATAGTACAATCATGGAAGCAGTGAGGGCCATGATTGATGATCAATATTTACTTATGGATTTGTGGTCAGAAGAAACCAGGACCGTTGTATATGTACATAACATAAGTCCCCATAGAGTACTTAGGAACAAAACACCAGAAGAGATGTTTACATGTGAAAATCCAGAGGTCATCCATCTGAGGATATTTGATAGTCCAATATATGTGCATGTTCCCAAGGACAAGAGATCGAAGTTGGACCCTTCAAGAAAGAAGGGTATATTTGTTGGATACAATGAGACATCGAAGGCATATATAGTTTACATCCCTGGTCACCGTCAGATTGATATTAGTAGATATGTCCCTTTGATGAGGATACAACTTTTAATAGATCGAGATAACATCATTCCGATGAAGTTCATGATGAGGAGGATGAAGCTCCCAGAGTTACAGATACAGATGTAGGTGATGATGTTGTACTAGAAGATCATGATATGAAAGAACCAAAAATACCTGTAGAGTCATCCCGAGAGATGAATACCAAGAATATAAGATCAACTTGGGCTCGGGAAATTATTCAAGATGCAGAGAAGTATGGTGCTATAGATGGATCCTTCAGAGAAATCAAGATGCCACAACCTTTCTATCTATGTGTAATTGCTAAGCGAAATCATTGATGTTGAGCCTACCAGTTATGAAGAGGCTGCAAAGAAGAAAGAATGGAAGGATGCTATGATTGAAGAGTACCAATCCATTGTAAAGAATGTTGTTTGGGATGTGGTTCCAAGACTAAAAGAGAAGACAATTGTAAGTTCCAAGTGGATTTATAAGACAAAAAATTGAGTAGATGGAAGTATCAGGAAGTACAAGGAAAGATTTGTGGTACATGGTTTCTCCCAGAAAGAATGAATACATTATGAGGAGACATTTTCTCCTGTGGCTAGATACACTTCGATTAGAGCTATACTTGCGATAGCTGCAATAAAGAAGAGGAAGATATACCAAATGGACATGAAGACAACCTTTCTAAACGGTGTAATAGAAGAGGAAGTGTATGTGGAGCAACCACAAGGGTTCAAGACACATGGCAGTAAAAAACATGTGTGCAGATTGAATAAAGCCTTGTATGGATTAAAGAAAGCACGTAGAGCATGGAATGGTAGAATTGACAACTTCTTGATGACCTTGGGATTTACCAAGCGTAAATCAGATTCCAACATGTACTTCAAGGTTGTGGATGGTGAAATGGTGATACTATTGGTATATGTAGATGACCTGTTTCTAACAGGAGATGAGAAGCTCATCGTTGAGAGTAAGAGGACGATTGCTACATAATTCGAGATGAAATACCTAGGCATGATGCATTACTTCTTAGGTCTAGAGGTATGGTAGAGATTGAGTCAGATTTTCCTTAACCAAGGAAAATATGTTGTTGCGATTATGAAGAGATTCAAAATGATGGATTGTAAGGCCATGCCTACACCGATGGTGTGAAACCTAAATTTGTTGAGTGATACATCTTCAGAGACAGTGGATGCCACCATGTATAAACATATGATTGGTTTGTTTATGTACTTAATGAACACGAGGCCAGATACATGTTTTGCGGTAAACACATTGAGTCAGTATATGGTTGAGCTAAGAAGTGTTCACTTGATTACAACAAAACATGTGATGAGGTACCTGAAGGGTACAATTGATTATGGAATCAGATATGCTTCGGATCGTGAGATAAGGCTACAAGGATTTACTAATTAATATTGGGTCGGTAGTGTTGTAGACCAGAAGAGTACATCTGGATGTTTCTTCAGTATGGGATCAACTATGATCTCATGGTTCAGTAGGAAGAAAACTAGTGTGGCATTCAATACAACTGAAGCATAATATATAGCATCTTGTTCGGCTAGCAGTGAAGTAGTGTGGATTCAAAAGTTGTTTACATGATTGTTTGATCTTGAGTTAGAGGCGAATTGTATCTGGTCTGACAATTAGAGTTGTATGAAGCTGATAGAGAACCCAATGTTCCACGACAAGTTCAAGCACATCGAGATCATGTACCATTATATCAGAGATATAGTACAAAGGGGAACAATGAAGCTCTAGTATGCCGCTACAAATGAGAAGATAGCTGACGTGTTGACCAAGCCTTTGTCGAGAGTGAAGTTTGTGTACTTTAGAGACAAGATTGGTGTGGTCCAAAAGGACGTCCCTAGTAAGAGGGAGTGATGAGTTACAATTGTGATCTAGGGCAACAACTTCGACATGCAATGGGTGGTCATTCATGGACATGTTACGACTACTCCAGTGAAAAAGTCTGGTATGCCGAGTTACTACTACTCCAGTGATACATCCTGGTACGTAGAGGGCTACTTGTTGGCAACCACCAATTTTTTCGATTTTTATCGAAGTCACCACAAAGAATTATATCTTTATGTAGCTGCCACCACCTTTCATTTGTAAATGTTTATATTTCTGAGTTTCAAAGCGATGATTGGGTTAAGTTTACCTTATTGAGTTTTTGTCATTTGCATTTTCATTTGTTTTTAATTGATGACTATAAGCATGAATTTAAAATTAAAAATTGGTTTGGTTTCAAAACCTTTTACCTTAAAAATATCATTTTAAAAGACACCCATATGTGATCAAATTTCAAATCTTGTGAAATGGTTCATTAGTCCATTATCAAAACTCTTGTTCTATCATGGTTGTTATGAATTCAATGGTTTGATAGTTCATTGGGGAAATTTTTTGATGCATTAAGAACCTTGGTTAGTTGTTGATATCCTTCTCATAAGTTTAATTTTCATATCAACTTTCATGCAAACGAGTACAAGCATGTTGTACTTGTGTTTTCTCCTTACCTCGCTAACCGAAAACATTAATGAAGATATTCATTATGCACATAGGGTTTTGCACTTTGTAGGTTTGGCACTCATCATGAGAAACAATTTGGATTTTTACGAACCCTATGGTTATCGTTTTCCCCAACTCATTTTTTTGGGTTATGACAGCCCTCAAACTTTGCAATTTTTGTGCCATTGCATTTCACACAGACTTTTCTCTACTCCTCATCTTCTGGAAACGAAATCCACACTTTGTGATGTCTATTGTATCCTTTTCACAGTGACAATGGCACCTGTGATGCGAATCCAACCAAATGACTCCGAGTTTTTTTTGTTTTAAAACCCATAATTGCTTATCTGAGACACGTTTTTGTGGGAAGGGTTTTGAGCAAATGATTACGAATTTGTCCAAACCCTTTAAAACCCATTTCGAAAATGGGGTCATTTACCTTCCTTGTGAGTAGTTTGTTCAAAAACCACACAATTTCAAAGATACATATCATTCTTTGGAGGGAAAAATCTCAGAATTTCTTTGCGGCTGAGGTAAGCGTTTTTGTTTGTTTTGCTCAGAGATTCAAGCCTGTTATTGGTTTTGCTGGGTTCCAAGTTATATATTCCCTTCTTCTATTTATGAGTCTGTAGAAAATGTCTAAGCTTTATCAAAGACAGAAGCTAATCCCATATCAAGCCTTTTTTTTTTTTTTTTTTACCATGGTCTAATTTGAATTNTTTTTTTTTTTTTTTTTTTTACCATGGTCTAATTTGAATTCTTGTGCTATCGCATCTATCTAAGGTTGGGGATACATGGGGAGATTTCTTGTTTCAAAATGGTTTTACCCAACCTGAGTCTGCATTAGAATTGCCTCTCCATCTCAATAAAAACCCCAACTCCTGCATGTCTAGCCCTACTGTCGAAAACCTGTGTGATTGATCCATAAGAAGACCATGCTATCACATATCGACCCTCTGCTGCTGTTCGAAACCCATTGGAAGAAAGCCACGGTCTAATTTCATGCCCAGAAAATCATTAGAGGAAGTATTAGATGTATTAAAGGATTAAAAACCTCCTATTAATGAGCCGAATCAGGGTTTCATTAACAAATCAATTGTGAATAAAAACCACAAGCATCAGGAACATGGTAATTCAGATTTAAATTTGGTAAACAAGAGGATTGAGTAGGAGGGTAATGTGTTTGCTAAAAACTCAACAAAATTTAACACCTTATTAAATTCAAATGCTTATTTGTCTAATCTATGAAACGGTAGAAGTTTTTTTATTCTTTTCTGTTTTGATTCAGTTGGAAAAATAAAATAGACATATTTATTTTTTTATTTTTTACTATTTTAGACTAGCTATAGAAACCTGTAGCTTATCTTTTGAAATTATTGGTTTGTATTGTTATCTAAAATTCGATTTCGTTTTTTCTTTTTCAGGAAAACAACAGTTTATAATGTTATTTTCAAGGAGAAGAAATCATTGATTATACGCTCAATGGCTTAGTGACTTTTCATTTTGTTTAAACAATTTCATTTATATAATTATTTTTTATATAAACTCTTACAAGAATATTCCTGTTATTCTATTTTTGCAAAACAAACTGATTTTTAGGGATCATCCTCTATCTTGTATGATAAGAGGTAACTAATCCAAGACTTGTTTAAATATCCGATGTTGCTTAGTGTACAGGGGGAATCTTTTTTGGGATTACAGTAATGGACATATAATGTATGGAAGCAATATAGGAGAACAATTTGCTTTTGTTTTTAATCCTATGTGAATTGTTAAATACTGGCCTTATTTTATTCTTTTGTTGCTTCTATGTTATGAGATGTGATTATTAATGATTCAGCTTTAGTGTTTTCATAAAATAATATTTCATATCAACACATATTTAAATGGTGTCCATGATCTGTTGATCTAGTTTGCGTCTGTGATCAAGCAATTATCTAATTATCTTTGAGTTTACTTATGTTATTAAATGATTCATAACATCAATGTCCAGGACTGAGATTTCTTTTGTCCTCTGTTATTGATTATCTTGAGAGCACATGATATTAATTGGTTATTTTTCTGTTGTTTTAAATTCACTCCAAATGCATGAAATAATTCCTTGAATTTCTTCAGGAAGATTTATAATTGTCCCTATCATAGGTTTCCTCTTAATACAGGATAAACAAGAGCTCATACAACACAGGAAAGGAACTTAGATTTGTTGATGACTGATCAATCTTAGGTTAGTAGATGCATTGTTTTCTTTTATTCAGAGTTGTTTATGAATGAAACATTGATTGCATTAATTCACTTTGACTGTTTTTGTGTCATTGTTTCAATCGTATTCATTTAGTATTTATTTGTTTAATATCTTTAAAAAAACCCCAAAAAAGTGTTGTTCATATTTGATTTTATTCATAAACTTTATCAAACAAATCATTTCGCAAGATTTCATGCAAACCTTGTAAACTGTATATAAACTGTTCATAATCATTTGTATATTCACTTTCTTAGATAAACATTTGTAATTATTGTGTTGATTGTTAGAATCTTTTCTTTAGTTAGTTTATTTCCTTTTTCCATCTTTAGGATTCTAGTTGGCTAACAGAGTCATTAAACCCATCAGGTTAGATCATACCAAACGACTTGGATTAAATAGACAACCCCATACCAGATATAACCTTCCAGTTGACGGTGTGTCACTTACGTCCTTCGACAAATGACGCTAGAAGGAGGGTCAGACTGACAATATGGCCTTGCAAGAGTCTTTGTTTCAAATGTATTTAATTCCCCATGGCTTCCCAAATCACTGTGTTGGAACATTCTTTCCACTTCTCATTACCTAATATTCCCAACGAGACAGTCTCTCACTTGTCCAAACTCTCCTTTGATGGTGGGGGGGATGTATCTGTTAAAGACCATATTAATAAGTTTTGGTGTAAATGCATCAAGCATGATATTTTAGATTTGAAGGTTTTATGCAGATTGTTTGATTTTACTTTTAGGGATCAGATTAAACATTGGTTTGAGTCTTTTCCAACATATCACATTTTTTATTGGTTTCAATTTGTAGAGGAATTTTTAGATGCTTTTGAAATCTACGATTACAATCAATTATGTGAAGAATTTCAGACTTGGCTAATCAATGACAATTCATCTTTAGAAGGATTTTCGACAAGAATCCATCATGTTCTCTGTAAATTTAATCTTGATGACATGTCATTTGTATTAAATATCCTCTATGATACTTGTGTCCCTTTCATCCAGTCATATTCAATTGTGAATGATGAAACAATTACAAATCCTATCACTCAATTGCGAGAAGAATTTTGTTCGCAGGTTGAGAGGAATCCATCTGAAAATTTTGAACAAGAAAGGGAGGTAGAATCTATTGAAGAGCTTCTTACTGACAATCAAATTGGTTTTTCCTCTGAATCATTGCATTTTCAGTCCTCGACCATTGTGGAAGAAGATTCGATGTTGGGTCAAGGTGAATGTCTTGATTCTTCTAACTCTTGCTCTAATCAGTGTTTCAAATTAGCGTTTCTAGTTTCTCCTTGAAATTACAAGTAGGCGCAATTATCATTAATAAGCTTCTAACACTGTCCCTGTTTTAAGGAAAACAACTCAGTTGTACCTTCCATCCTTGAGATGGTTTCCTAATAGAAATCTAAGTGTCCAAAGTGTGATGAAGGTCATCAAAAAAGGGAGAATGATTTTTAAATGATCAAATTTTTTATTCCAAACTATGAGATTTTCAGTATCACCCCACCCTTTTGAATACCATGAAGTTATGGAAATTTTACACAAATTCTAGAGGGTTGAAAGCACTATAATGTGTGGGAAGAGTTTGTAAACCCGTTGGGACACTGAACAGGTCTGCTGGCAGCGGGTAAATGCATGCATGATACCAAGGCAACTTCGTTGGGGTACTGAATAGGCCTACTGGTAGCGAAGCAATGCTGGGTTTAAGAAGATCCTCAGGTCTATTTTCAATTTGATCAAGTGTGAAAATGTTCTTTATCATGAATGGACGACTATTTGACGGGATAGAGGTATTGAAGTGGGTTAAATGACATCCCTGTCGAGGCTATGGGTGCATGCTCGCAGCAGTGGCCTTGTCAATAGTATCGAAGTCAACTACATAAACATCGCTATACTTGTAATCTAATTTAGATGTCGGATTACAGTTTTCAGACAAAAATACATCTGATGCTAAGATGTGTTATTTTCCGAGTTATGATCAATATGCTTGACCTATTGTTGATTGTTTCTAGAAATTTATTTCATCTGACTCCCTGACATAAATTTTCTGGCGATGCAGAGATAACTGCTTCACCTAGTATGTCGCCATTGTTGGCAACCACCATTTTTTTTGATTTTGATCCAAGTCACCACAAAGATATTATATATTTATGTAGCTTCCACCACCTTTCATTTGTAAATGTTTATATTTCTGAGTTTCAAAGCAACGATTGGGTTAAGATTGAGTTTTTGTCATTTGCATTTTCATTTATTTTTAATTCATGACTGTAAGCATGAATTTAAACTTAAAACTTGGTTTGGTTTCAAAACCTTTTACCTTAAAAATATCATTTTAAAAGACACCCATATGTGATCAAATTTCAAATCTTGTGAAATGGTTGATTAGTCCATTATCAAAACTCTTGTTCTATCATGGTTGTTATGAATTCAATAGTTTGATAGTTCATTGGGGAAATGTTTTGATGCATTAAAAACCTTGGTTAGTTTTTTATATCCTTCACATAAGTTTAATTGTCATATCAACTTTCATGCAAACAAGTACAAAGATGATGTACTTGTGTTTTCGCCTTACCTTGCACCCAAAACATTAATGAAGATATTCATTATGCGCATAGGGTTTTGAACTCTGTAGGTTTGGCACTCATCGTGAGAAATAGTTTGGAGTTTTACAAACCCTTTGGTTATCGTTTTCCCCAACTCATTTTTTTGGGTTATGATAACCCCCAAACTCTGTAATTTTTGTGCCATTGCATTTCACACAGACTTTTCTCTACTCCTCGTATTCTGGAAACAAAACCCACACTCTGTGATGTCTGTTGTATCCTTTTCACAGTGGCAATGGAACCTGCGATGCGAATCCAACCAAATGACTCTGAGTTGTTTTTGTTTTAAAACCCGTTATTGCTTATCTGAGACACGTTTTTGCGGGAAGGTATCTCAGCAAACAGTTACGAATTTGTCCAAACCCTTTAAAACACATTTCAAAAATGGGGTCATTTACCTTCCCCGCGAGCTGTTTGTTCAGAAACCACATAGTTTCTGAGATACACATCGTTCTTTGGAGGGAAAAATATCATAATTGCTTTGCGGCTGAGGTAAGTGTTTTTGTTTGTTTTGCTCAAAGATTCAAGCCTGTTATTGGTTTTGCCGGGTTCCAAGTTATATATTCCCTTCTTTTGTTTATGAGTCTGTATAAAATGTCTAATCTTTATCAAAGACAAAAGGTAAATCCCATGTCAAGCCATTTATTTTTTATTTTTACCATGGTCTAATTTGAATTCTTGTGCTATTGCATCTATCTAAGGTTGGGGATACATGGGAAGATTTCTTGTTTCGAAATGATTTTACCCTACCTGAAACTGCAATAGAGTTGCCTCTCCATATCGATAAAAACCCCAGCTTCTGCTTGTCTAACCCTATTGTCGAAAACATGTGTGATTGATCCACAAGAAGACCATGCTATCAAAGATCGACCCTTTGCTGTTGTTCGAAACCCATTGGGAGAAAGCCACGGTTTGATTTCCTGCCCAGAAAATAATTGGAGGAAGTCTTAGATGTATTAAAGGATAAAAACCCTCCTATTAATGAGCCGAAACAGGGTTTTATTAACAAATCAATTGTGAATAAAAACCGCAAGCATTAAGAACAAGGTAATTCAGATTTAAATTTGGCAAACAAGAGGATTGAGAAGGCTTGTAATGTGTTTGCTAAAAACTCAACAAATTTTAACACCTTCTTAAATTCAGATGCTTCTTTGTCTAATCGATGAAATGGTAAAAATTTTTTTGATTCTTTTTTTATTTGATCCGGTTGGAAAAATAAAATAGATAGATTTATTTTTTTGGTTTTTACTATTTTAGACTAGCTACAAAAACCTGTAGCTAGCTACATAAACCTGTAGCTTATCTTTTGAAATTATTAGTTTGTATTGTTATCTAAAATTCGATTTCGTTTTCTCTTTTTCAGGAAAACAACATTTTATAATGCTATTTTCAAGGAGAAGAAATCATGGATTATACGCTCAGTGGCTTAGTGAATTTTCATTTTGTTTAAACAATTTCATTTATGTAATTATTTTTTATATAAAATCCTACAGGAATATTCCTGTTGTTATTCTATTTTTGCAAAATAAACTGATTTTTAGGGATCATCCTCTATCTTGTATGATAAGAGGTAATTGATCCAAGACTTGTTTAAATAGTTGGTGTTGCTTAGTGTACTGCGGGATTTTTTTTTGGATTACAGTAATGAACATATAATGTATGGAAGCAATATAGGAGAACAATTTGCTTTTGTTTTTAATCCTGTGTGAATTGTTAAATACTAGTCTTATTTTATTCTCCTGTTGCTTCTATGTTAAGAGATGTGATTATTAATAATTCAACTTTAGTCTTGTCATAAAATAATATTTCATATGATCAACGAATATTTAAATTTTGTCCATGATCTGTTGATCTAGTTTGCATCTGTGATCAAACAATTATTTAATTATCTTTGACTTTACTTATGCTATTAAATGATTCATAACATCAATGTCCAGGACTGAGATTTCTTTTGTCCTCTGCTATTGATTATCTTGAGATCATAGGATATTAATTGGTTATTTTTCAGTTGTTTTAAATTCATTCCAAATGCATGAAATACTTCCTTGAATTTCTTCAGGAAGATTTATATTTGTCCCTGTCATAGGTTTCCTCGTAATACAGGACAAACAAGAGATCATACAATGCAGGAAAGAAACTTAGATTTGTTGATGACTGATCACTTAGAGGTTAGTAGATGCATTGTTTTCTTTTATTTAAAGTTGTTTATGAATGAAATGTTGATTGCATTAATTCACTTTGACTGTTTTTGTGTCATTGTTTCAATCGTATTCATTTAATATTTATTTGTTTAATATCTTTAAGAAACCCAAAAAGAAGTGTTGTTCATATTTGATTTTGTTCAGAAACTTTATCAAACAAATCATTTTGCAAGATTTCATGCAAACCTTGTAAACTATATATAAATTGTTCATAATCATTTGTATATTCACTTTCTTAGATAAACATTTGTAATTATTGCGTCGATTGTTAGAATATTTTATTTAGTTAGTTTTTACCTTTTGCTATCTTTAGGATCCTAGTTGGCTAACAGATCCATTAAACCCGTCAGGTTAGATCATACCAAACGACTTGGGTTAAATAGACAACCCCGAACCAGATCTAACCTTCAAGTTGATGGTGTGTCACTTACGTCCGTCAACAAATGGCACTAGAAGGAGGGATAGAATGACAAGCTGGCCTTGCAAGATTCTTTGTTTTGAATGTATTTAATTCCCCATGGATCCCCAAATCACTGTGTTGGAACATGCTTTCCACTTCTCATTACCTAATATTCCCAATGAGACAGTCTCTCGCTTGTCAAAACTCTTCTTTGATGGTGGGGGGGATGTATCTGTTAAAGACTATATTAATAAGTTTTGGTGTAAATGCATCAAGCATGATATTTTAGATTTGAAGGTTTTATGCAGATTGTTTGATTTTACTTTTAGGGATCGGATTAAACATTGGTTTGAGTCTTTTCCGACATATCACATTTTTTATTGGTTTCAATTTGTAGAGGAATTTTTAGATGCTTTTGAAATCTATGATTACAATCAATTATGTGAAGAATTTCAGACTTTGCTAATCAATGACAATTTATCTTCAGAAGGATTTTCAACAAGAATCCATCATGTTCTTTGTAAATTTAATCTTGATGATATGTCATTTGTATTAAATCTCCTCTATGATGCTTAAGTCCCTTTCATCCAGTAATATTCAATCGCGAATGATGAAGAAGTTACAAATCCTATTACTCAATTGCGAGAAGAATTTTGTTCGCAGGTTGAGAGGAATCCATCCAAAAATTTTGAACAAGCAAGGGAGGTAGAATCTATTGAAGAGGTTCTTACTGACAATCAAATTGGTTTTTCCTTTGAATCATTTCATTTTCAGTCCTCGACCATCGTGGAAGAAGATTTGACACTGGGTCAAGGTGATTGTCTTCATTCTTATAACTCTTGCTCTAATTAGTATTTAAATCCAGTTATTGAAGAACACTTAGGTGACGAAAATAATCTTAAGCATTCTAACATTCCCATGAAGCTGATTAGAGATGTAAATCTACAATTGGAAAAAGAAACCTTAAACCTTCATCCAAAAATCATAGTTTATCCACATGAAAGATCAGATGTTTGTCATGAAAGTTTTGAACTATCTATCATACATGAGACAAATTTAGATGATCATATTACGTTGAAGGATTTATCACCAAAACATAGTGAAATTTTTAAGAAAAGTGAAAAAGAATGTCTTGAGAATACTAGTGTTAAATATCATAGCTCAAGAGATTCTTTTCATGTGTTTATTTCTGATTCCTTTTACTATTTATATTCCGATCTCTTCTTAGATTATGGTGGACTTTATACTTAACCCACAACATCTTACTCTTTTCCATCACACTTTTCGATATGCCAAAATTTGGTGAAATTGATTCCAAACATAACATTTATGAAGTCGGATTGGATACTCTTTAACTTCCATCACTCGCATGGAAAAATGACATGTTACAAGATGATTTTACACGGTTTATTTTTGAAAAAGACCATGCACTCATTCCCATGGAGATCAAATATTCTACATTGCATATTCATCCTTTGACTAGTTCGAATTTTAATGTTTATGCTTCACATTTTAAAACAATCAATCTCATTAAAGGAAGCGTTCAAACTAAGGATCTAATTGATGTCATGAATCCTCTTATGATGCGTTCCCCATTGATATATCCATTTCATCAAAGTCATAGTTTGCATCATAATTTTTATGACAGGATCTTAGAATGGCTTGAAGATTCGTATAGAAAAAATATTCATAATAAAGATAAAGTTGCACTTGCTTTGTTTCTACTTGATTATATAGGAAGTAAGCATGACATGATTTTTCTAGATCCTCCATGTGAAGAAATTGATGAACACTTGGAGAATTGTCAGGATGATGGGACACTTCGGCCTCAGCTGATGGTTATGTTAGGTCCCCATAATCTTGACAAGTTTTACAAACTTACTTACTCTCTTCCATGCCATTATGACCCATATCACGACAAGATTGCAGAATGGTTGGAGGATTCATACATCAAGAAGTTTCAAAAGAATGGTAAGGTTGTGCTTGCTTTGTTTTTAAATAATGATGATAAAGGTAAGTATGATATATTTTTTTCATTTTTCGATATACTACCATTCTTGGTAGTAATATTTGATTTTGTTTCCATTGTAGGATTGGAGTTACTCCGATGGCTACATTGGAAGCATGATTTCACTTAGTATTTTGATTTGTTTAGTAGTTAGAGTAGGTTTAGGAGTAGGTTTCCTTTAGTTTTATTTCTCACTTAATAATGCAGTTAAAGAACATAAGTGGGCATGCTAAGAGAACCATCATATGACTATTGTCAGGGAAGTCCACTTTGACCCTTTTCTCTCAACTTTTCGTGGAACATTTCTTTTCAAAACCGCAGTATTATCATAAAATTTTTAAATGGAAAGTAAAGAGAAAAGTAAATTTGAACTATCAATTTAGCCCCGACCCAAGGTGCCACGAGTAGGAATGCATTCATATTAATGATGATTTTTCTATTTTATTTTAGTCTCTCAAGAGATATTTTGCGTGATGATTTCAGATCCACCCTCTTGTAAATATTTTTAATTTTCTCTTTGTTTTCTATTTTGGTTCTTTTCATTTTGATCGATTTTGATTTGTTTTTTGAATAATTATGTCTGAGTCACCATTTCATTTGTGGAAGGGAATCATAATTCTCAATCATTAGCAACAGTTGATAACTTCCCAAGAACCTGAGCAGTAAGTGCTAAAACTCAGATCAACAGAAGCAAGTTTATGTTCAAATCATTGTTTCTAGTTTCTCCTTGAAATTACAAGTAGACACGATTATCATTAATAAGCTTCTAACACTGTCCATGTTTTAAGGAAAACAAATCAGTTGTACCTTCCCATCCTCAAGATGGTTTCCTAACAGAAATCTAAGTGTCCAACGTGTGATGAAGGTCATCAAAAAAGGGAAAATGATTTTTAAATGATCAAAATTTTTATTCCAAACTATGAGATTTTCAGTATCACTTCGCTCTCTTGAATACCATGAAGTTTTGGAAATTATAAATAAATTCTAGAGGGTTGAAAGCACTATAATGTGTGGGAAGTGTTTGTAAACCTGTCGAGACACTGAGCAGGTCTTCTGGCAGCGGGTAAATGCATGCATGATACCAAGGCAACTTTGTTGGGGTACTGAACAAGCCTGCTAGCAGCGAAACAATGTCGGGTTTAAGAAGATCCTCAGGTCTGTTTCCAATTTGGTAGTGTGAAAATGTTCTTTATCATGAATGGACGACTCTTTGATGGGATAGAGGTATTGAAGTGGGTTAAATGACATCCCTATTGAGGCTATGGACGCCTAATCACATAAGTGGCCCTGTCAACAGTATCAAAGTCAACTACATAAACATCGCTATACTCGTAATCTAAGTTAGATGCCGAATTACAGTTTTTAGACAAAAAAACATTTGATGCTAAGATGCGTTATTTTTTGAGTCATGATCTGTATGCTTGACCTATTGTTGATTGTTTCTAGAAATTTATTTCATCTGACCCCTTGACATAAATTTTCTGGTGATGCAGAGATAACTGCTTTGCCCAGTATGTCGCCATTGTTGGCAGCCACCAATTTTTTCGATTTTTATCGAAGTCACCACAAAGAAATTATATATTTATGTAGTTGCCACCACCTTTCATTTGTAAATGTTTATATTTCTGAGTTTCAAAGTGATGATTGGGTTAAGTTTACCTTATTGAGTTTTTGTCGTTTGCATTTTCGTTTGTTTTTAATTCATCACTGTAAGCATGAATTTAAACTTAAAACTTGGTTTGGTTTCAAAACCTTTTACCTTAAAAATATCATTTTAAAAGGCACCCATACGTGATCAAATTTCAAATCTTGTGAAATGGTTGATTAGTCCATTATCAAAACTCTTGTTCTATCATGGTTGTTATGAATTCAATGGTTTGATAGTTCACTGGGGAAATTTTTTGATGCATTAAGAACCTTGGTTAGTTGTTGATATCCTTCTCATAATTTTAATTGCCATATCAACTTTCATGCAAACGAGTACAGACATGATGTACTTGTGTTTTTGCCTTACCTTGCAAACCCAAAACATTAATGAAAATATTCATTATGTGCATAGGGTTTTTCACTCTATAGGTTTGGCACTCATCATGAGAAACAATTTAGAGTTTTTTGAACCCTATGGTTATCGTTTTCCCCAACTCATTTTTTTGGGTTATGATAACCCCCAAACTCTACAATTTTTGTGCCATTTCATTTCATACATAATTTTCTCTGCTCCTCGTCTTTTGGAAACGAAACCCACACTCTGTGATGTCTGTTGTATCCTTTTCATATTGGAAATGGCACATGTGATGCGAATCCAACCAAATGACTCTGAGTTTTTTTTGTTTTAAAACCTGTAATTTCTTATCTAAGACACGTGTTTTGTGGGAAGGTTTCTAAGCAAACGGTTACGAATTTGTCCAAACCCTTTAAAACCCATTTTGGAAACGGTTTCATTTACCTTCCTCGCGAGCAGTTTGTTCAGAAACCACACAGTTTCAGAGATACACATCGTTCTTTGGAGGGAAAAATATTAGAATTTATTTGCGGCTGAGGTAAGCATTTTTGTTTGTTTTGCTCAGAGATTCAAGCCTGTTATCGGTTTTGCTGAGTTCCAAGTTATATATTCCCTTCTTTTGTTTATGAGTCTACAGAAAATGTCTAATCTTTATCAAAGACAGAAGGTAAATCCCATGTCAAGACTTTTATTTTTTATTTTTACCATGGTCTAATTTGAATTCTTGTGCTATCACATCTATCTAAGGCTGGGGATACATGGAAGATTTCTTGTTTCAAAATGATTTTACCCTACCTGATACTGCAGTAGAATTGCCTCTCCATCTCAATAAAAACCCCAGCTCCTGCATGGTAACCCTACTGTCGAAAACCTGTGTGATTGATCCACAAGAAGACTATGCTATCACAGATCTACCCTCTGCTGTTGTTCAAAACCCATTGGGAGAAAGCCACGGTCTGATTTCCTTCCCAGAAAATCATTGGAGGAAGTCTTAGATGTATTAAACGATAAAAACCCTCCTATTAATGAGCCAAATTAGGGTTTCATTAACAAATCAATTGTGAATAAAAACCACAAGCATCAGGAACAAGGTAATTCAGATTTAAATTTGGCAAATAAGAGGATTGAGCAAGCTTGTAATGTGTTTGCTAAAAAATCAACAAATTTTAACACCTTCTTAAATTCAGATGCTTCTTTGTCTAATCTATGAAATGGTAAAAGTTGTTTTGATTATTTTTTGATTTGATTCGGTTGGAAAAATAAAAAGATAGATTTATTTTTTTATTTTTTACTATTTTATACTAGCTACAGAAACATGTAGCTAGCTACAAAAACCTGTAGCTTATCTTTTGAAATTATTAGTTTGTATTGTTATCTAAAATTCAATTTCGTTTTTTCTTTTTCAGGAAAACAACAGTTTATAATGCTATTTTCAAGGAGAAGAAATCATGGATTATACCCTCAATGGCTTAGTGACTTTTCATTTTGTTTAAACAATTTCATTTATGTAATTATTTTTTATATAAACTCCTACAAGAATATTCTTGTTGTTATTCTATTTTTGCAAAACAAACTGATTTTCAGGGATCATCCTCTATCTTGTATGATAAGAGGTAAATGATCTAAGACTTGTTTAAATAGCTGGTGTTGCTTAGTGTACATGGGGGGATTTTTTTTGAATTACATTAATGGGCATATAATGTATGGAAGCAATATAGGAGAACAATTTGCTTTTGGTTTTAATCCTATGTGAATTGTTAAATACTATTCTTATTTTATTATGTTGCTTCTATGTTAAGAAATGTGATTATTAATGATTCAACTTTAGTCTTGTCATAATATAATATTTCAAATCAATGAATATTTAAATGTTGTCCATGATCTGTTGATATAGTTTGCGTCTGTGATCAAGCAATTATTTAATTATCTTTGAGTTTACTTATGTTATTAAATGATTCATAACATCAATGTCCAGGACTGAGATTTCTTTTGTCCTCTGCTATTGATTATCTTGAGATCACAGGATATTAATAGTTATTTTTCTGTTGTTTTAAATTCACTCCAAATGCATGAAATACTTCCTTGAATTTCTTTAGGAAGATTTATATTTGTTCATGTCATAGGTTTCCTCTTAATACAGGACAAACATGAAATCATACAATGCAGGAAAAGAACTTAGATTTGTTGATGATTGATCAATTAGAGGTTAGTAGATGCATTGTTTTCTTTTATTTAGAGTTGTTTATGAATGAAACATTGATTGCATTAATTCACTTTGACTGTTTTTGTGTCATTGTTTCAATTGTATTCATTTAATATTTATTTGTTTAATATCTTTAAAAAACCCAAAAAGAAGTGTTGTTCATATTTGATTTTGTTCAGAAACTTTATCAAACAAATCATTTCGC
This sequence comes from Picea engelmannii, assembly GCA_009831015.1. Taxonomy (NCBI): domain Eukaryota; kingdom Viridiplantae; phylum Streptophyta; class Pinopsida; order Pinales; family Pinaceae; genus Picea; species Picea engelmannii. The sequence goes on along the minus strand of ML827250.1, from coordinate 16,967 downwards.
AAGATTTCATGCAAATCGTGTAAACTGTATATAAATTGTTCATAATCATTTGTATATTCACTTAGATAAACATTTGTAATTATTGTGTCGATTGTTAGAATATTTTCTTTAGTTAGTTTATTTCTTTTTTCTATCTTTAGGATCCTAGTTGGCTAACAGATCCATTAAACCCGTCGGGTTAGATCATACCAAACAGATTGGGTTAAATAGACAACCCCATACTAGATCTAAACTTCTGGTTGATGGTGTGTCACTTATGCCTGTCAACACTACTCTAGTGAAAAAGTCTGGTACGTCGAGTTACTTATACTCAAGTGATAAATCCTGGTATGCAGAGGGATAGTCTAGTGAAAAAGTATGGTACACCGAGTTACTGCTACTCCAGTGAGAAATCCTAGTACATAGATTGTTACTCCAGTGAAAAAGTATGGTACGCAAGTTACTGACTGTGGCACCAATCAACATGATCTTGCACAATGTTAGTAGATGCCATGCCTTCAGGGCTAGTGAGTTACCCATATTTTAAGGTGGTGGGCCAACCTGTGTGGTTGGAGGTGTTTCCTAGCCTTGGGATAGATGGGTAGTGTGTGCACACTACATAGCTTAATCCTCGTAATTAGATGCTTGGTCATTGTGGACCAATTGCCTGGTGTGCCAACCAAAGGTTACTAGTTCATTGTGGAACTAGATGTCAGATTTTGTGTGAGCTAGCGAGTGAAAGCCTCGTGATGACATAAATCCTGCATGGATGATGAGACCTTGGATGTTGAGGTGGTTACAAAAATTCTTCAATATAGATTCATGGAAATTCAACAAGTCAATGGCCAAGTGTACAAAAGAGCATAAGTAGTCATGATGTTTGTGCCAAAAGAATACCTTCTTTGCTAAGAGGGAGTGTTGAAGTTTGAGTAGCTTCAGGAGATATTCTTATTATATTCATATTGTATTTGACCAAGAAAAAACCCAAAAGATTAATATTTTTTTATATTTGTTAAGTCGGCCCTATTGTTCCTTTGTAAGAGTCGACCCTATTATGCCCTGACAAGTCAATTGTAAATTAGAAGGATAAAATGGACAGGTCGGTCCTGACCTAATTCTGGGCAGTTCAACTTGTTTTTATAAGAGGCCTAGCACCTTATTTGGAAAAATCACAACAAGCTCTCTCACACAGAAAAGTGTGCAAGTATGAGAGAGTGACACAACTATAGAGGAAGGTTGTTCTAGTTAAGGGTTTTGGTTATCTGGTGGAGGACTATCTTGGTCTAATGGTGCGCTACTCTATTCTGGTTAGGGTTTTCTGGTGGATCTTCTATTTTGGTGAGATATCCCTTGAGAGAGATATTGTACTTGTTGAAGAATCTATATTGAAGAAGCTTTGTTGGGTTTTCTCCCACACGAGGGTTTCCCGGGATAAATATTGTGTATACTGTGGATGTCTTTCTTTCAGTGATCCTTATGCATGCAGTGATTGTTTTAATAGATTAAAGTTAAAGAATACATAACACACTTAATTTCTTAAGATAAAATTGAACAATTTAGGGCAGAATGAATGATAGTGGGACACACGAGATTTCTGTACCTAAAATATCCTCATGCCATCTCAAACCATCGAAAATCTCTCACATCACATCCTTGAAGGGAGTCATGGGAGATTTGTATCAGTTCATCCCACTAGACCGATCTCTAATCCACGTTTAATGGTGCGACTTCTACAAGGAAATAGAGTTTTCTTAGATTCACTACTTGGGATGTAGTGGAAATGGTGATGTGTTGAGTTGTGATGTCTACAATCTTATCCATTTCTTTTTTTATAACACAAGTTGTTTTCATATCAAAAATTTCTTGTTGTACCTTGTGAGCCTATATGCGTGAAATGTTATAATCTGATGTGTTTTGGCCATACATGTGGTGAAAATTAAATGGGGACAAGGAAAAGGTATTGAAGAGGTGGGTGGGGTTTGAGAGAGAGTGACTCTCTTCACTGGTGTACATGCAATGTCTGCATGCCAAACAATAAGAGTGCAATAGAAGCTCTCAAAAATGAATGTGAAGAACTGAAGGCAGAGCATGGGGGAATCTATAATGCACGATAGGGTAGTGTGGATAAGATGGAAAACAATTATGGTGAACCAAAGGGTTGTGAAGGGGAACCTTACAATGCATGGGTCATTATCATCATTGTAGCATGTTTTGTGTGATATTATCTAGTACTTCTTTGTCATGCTAATCCAACATATTGTATAATTAATTTCCAAGTTGTTGAAGTCATTAGTATAAAAATTCCATTTGAATAGGGTGGTGGGGAAGTTCAGTGAATGGGGCTACAATAATATGGAAGATAGGGTAATCTTCCATGGCAACGAGAGATGTTACTATAATTTCATGTGTAATGTGGAGGGTTCTTCAATGAGCTCTTGAGGGTGCTACATATCATCTAGGTAGACTTTAAGGCGAACAGAAGGGGGAATGTACATAGTTGTTCGACAACATCAACATGAAACCTCAATACTCTAGTATGATTATTCTCAAAATTCCTATCAATAGGTGCATAATATTCCATTCATATAGGATCAAGGTAAGGAATGGAAATCTTGAGTTTTTGAGGTCACGTTGAAACTTCAAAATCTTCTTTTCCATTCAAGGTTGTCCAAGTAGTACCTCATAGTTCTTACATTCAAGATCCATGACTTGAAAATCATACTTCTACCAAAAATTTTCAATTTTCCCTTTCAAAAGTGTTGCAACCTTATTCAACCTATCATCACCCATAATTAGAAAACATTGTGACAGTGAGAGCGGAGGGAATTCAAGTTCTATTGAGAAGGTTGAATTGATAATGTTGGTATTGGATCTTTGATCTACTATCAGACATGGAAATAACGAGCCATTAAAATATATAGTAATCAACATACTTAATTATTTATCAGAGAGTTGGATGTGTAGTTGCACGAATGCCTTTAGTCACATCAAGATCATACATACAAGGCAACCAACACATAGATTTTAATCTTCAAAGATGGGGGATAAATTTCTATCACAATGATGGCATGCGAAACATGGATAATTTTAAGGATGCAAATTTATATTAAAATGTAGAAACCTCGACTAATCTTATAAGTCCTTAATATGCAAAATGTAAAATGTTTGACCATAGTTTTGTAAAAATACTCAAACTTCTATGATGGAACAATTGTTGGACATGCTTGGAGATGTTATGAGGTTTAAATCCCACGAGCTTCATCTTCTTCCATAGTGTATTCCATTAACACTTTGACGACGAATCTCAATGGAGGAGGTGCACAGAGTGGGTGTGCCATCAATAGAGCATGAAGACAAACTGATTATTTCATCCACAACATTGAATATTTAATTCAACTCTGGATTATTTGGAATACGAATATTCTTAGTTTTGCTGGAATTGTTGTAGTAGCAAACACATGAGGGATTTTCCATTGTTGGCCAAATCGTTGTGGGCATGCACAAGTAACCCTGTAGATGTGTTCTTTTGGTAAATTTTCTATTGGGTTGTTCATAAATGCAAGGTACCGTGCAAACTCGATTGACATTTGTAGAGTTTGTACAGAATCCATGATCACCTGGTCATCAAAACACATAGTTCGTCTCATCTGGACAATTAGCAGAAATAAGTCCCCAAATGAAAACTTTGCATGGCTCTCTTTATTCTCTCTTTATTCTCGTCCTCATGGTATATTCAATATTTTGCAGTTTGTAAAATTGAAAAATTTTCGATTGCACTTTGAAAGCACTGTAAAAAAAGATAACAGTAAAAATGATTTGCAAGTGTTAAACACAATTATAAGCATTTGGCGAAGTGGTTGCGAGGCTCAGGTTAGAAGCATATCCACCTTTACATTAATGATGAATTGTACGCTTGTCTGCACTCAACTCCATTTTATATCATTTCAACTAAAATTGGTAGCTTTCCAATTCAAAGAATTCTCCTCATAATATTTTAATATTAATTATGTTTTTATAGTGTACATTGTGATAATTAATATACTAGCATATTCTCTAAATAGGCGAATGAAAATGCTGAAATAACTAAAGGGTGGCGTGCATAAAATGATAGTAATTAAAAAGGGTTATATTGATAAAGCATCTAAACATGCTTCTTTCTTTCTTAATGCAATTAATGCACTATAATGCAATTAATGTACTATAGTGCATTTTTTTTGCATAACTTGTGTTATCACCATAACAATTTTCAGATAGGATCCATGTCTCGAAAATTTAGCGAAGAGCTACATTGCTATGGAAGCATGATAGTTTGGGAGATAAGGTCACATATGGCAGAATATGGACAAATATGGAGGAGGCATGAAAGGTAGGACCCAGGGGACTGTAGATTTTGAAACGGCCCGGATCAACGACTAAGGCACATATCGGGTGGTGAAATAGCAAGAAGTTTAATTATGCGAAGGCAGGACGGGGAAAACTACCATGGTTTCATTCATGGACGCGTGGCACCCTCAGAGGCACATCGGGGCGAAAAGAGGTCTACCCAAAACTGTTTTTTCCAACCCCCGAGATCGAAAGTTGATGAGACTCGACAGACCATAGATCAACTGCTAATTTGCATTCATTTTTCTAAATGCATCTTTTCCTTGTGTTATTTTTCCACTCAGATTTTCAAACTTTTTCACTAGCTCCATTGATGGAGGAGCATCTCTCCATGTCAGCTAGCCAGCCAACCAGCCACGTCAACGCACATGCATTCAACGCTGAAGAGAGAGGCACCATCCTCATTCAAATTTGAATTGAATGTAATTTAATGTTTAGGCTGGTGAGCCATGGAAGTCGTGCCTTTGTGCAGGCTGTAGATAGGATTGGCTTTAATGCCAATATCGGCTGAGATCTAGATCCAGGCGCTGGACTAGACAACCATTGAATGTAATTTATTAGAGTAGGTGAACCTAGAGGGAAGCGCTCGATGAGCCCCTCAGGTAAAAGAGATTTTGAGGTCTCATTTTGAGGAGTGGTAGTGAAGTATGGTAGAGTAGAGAAGAGCCAGAGAGAGCTCAGGGAACACCTTTGTAAAGATACAGGCATTTTCACCATTTTTAATACAAACAACAGTTTTTCCTGCATGAGTTCTGTATTGTATGGATGTCTGTGAGTGTTCCTTTCATTCTGTAAATATATGTTGTGGTTGTATGTTTGCGGAGAGTTGTGTTTGATTCAGGGTTGAAGGTCTTTGAGGTTTCATGCCAGGATGGCGTGACAGAGCATTGCGGTCTCTGAATACCAGTGCACAGAGGATGCACTTCTAAACTCTGAGGAGTCAGACGAAGACGTGTTGAGGCACAGGACTGGAATCATCAACTCAGGAAGAAGACCTGTGAGGTTGCTGAACACCTCAGGAGGTAAGGTTGTGTGGCTGAAACACAGTTGCAGACAGAACTTGGCTGTAAGTTCTGTAGAGCTCTGCCAGGTGGGCATTGAGCGTAAGCACGAGGTGCTGGAGGAGGAACTCTGCTGAGAGTTTGAAGGAAGCCAGAATCATTGAGGATTCTGAGAGCTCTGCCAGGAGGGCATTGAGCAGGTGAAAAGGGCACACAGAGGGAACCCAGAACTACTGAACGTCCTGTGGGGAAGAGACTCCACCAGGAGGGCATCGAGAAAGTGTGCAAGCAGGCAAGGAAGTGAAGATAACTCCCTTGAGTTCTGTCATTAGAAGGAAGAGTCCAATGAAGGATCTTCACTGGGTTACTGAACACCCAATGAGATTCAGCAAGAGGTTGCTTGAGCAAATAGAGAGCCAAGAAGGAATTTTTATTCTCCATCTAAGGGAGAAGAAGGATAAAATCCCCCAAGGGGTCTGAGTGTTTTGCGGAAGCTCAAAGAGATAGCGCGTTGTGGCATGAGGAGACTCTGCAAGGAGTGCAGGAGTCGAGAGAATCCTTTGAGGATTCGAGAAAAGAGATAAAAAGCTCAGGAGGTTCAACGTTGTATACATGCAGCGAGGTCTCAAGGTGAAGGGAACTCGTAGAGAGAAGAGAAGCAGAGTTGAGGCCTTTGGAAAATCTAATTTCTTCCAAGTGTTGGGAAGGAACTACAGGAGATCGAGGGAGCATAGCTGCCATCGGATGGGTCGGAAGATTCTAGACCATTGAAATTCTATGTCTAGGGGCGCCTAAGAGGAGCATGCACAGGAGAATTAATATGAGCCGTTAGATTTGGTGTAGGATCTCCGACAGCCATCGGATCGGTGGAAGTTGCACGGAGGTTAAGTCCTTGTGGGCAAGAGAAGAAATCCTAATGAGAAGAGTCATCATCGGGATATCGGCCATCAAGAAATCGAGATTCTCGAGGTCGTGAGAATCAAGACATCAATAGCCGCGAAATACCGACAGGGATCCGGACCGTCCGTTAGCGGAGGACACGTGGTGGAGATCAAAGCGCCATCGACATTTTGGCGCATCGAGAAATCGAAGTTCCCAGGGTCAACGAAACTAGGACATTGGAAGTCCTGAAATCCTGACGTAATCGGGATCGTCCGTTGGAGGGATGCGTGGCAACGAATCGACACTATTGGGGAGAGAACCGACAGGAGGTCGCCCATCGGTAGATTGACAATCGAAGTTTCGCGAGTCCTGGAGACAAGGCACTCAGGACACTTGAAGTTGTGAAATCGCGAGGAGAAATCGGAACTGTCCGTTGGAGGGGCACGTGGAAGCGATCGAGCGCCACTGGGAAAAACCCGACAGGGAGGCCATCTATCGGCATATCGGGAATCGGGATATCGAAGATCCTAGGAGCAAAGGATTCGTGCATGACGGAATCACGATCCGCGATTTCCCGACAAGATCTGAACCATTCATTTGGAGGACGCGTGTCGGTAGATCCAGAAGGGTCGGAGTTCGAAGCATCGGGGATTTCGAAGGTAAGAAACCTGTGCACTTTGAAATCGCGATACGCGATACCCCAATCAGTGGGGCCAGCTGTCAGCACAACAACGAAGGAGGACAGATCCACAGTGGAGGCCAGTTGTCAGTTGGACGGAGGCCAAAGTACATCGGGGATCGGGGGATAGGGAGTTCCGAGTACATGTGTAGCTCGACACTGTAAACCCCGAAACTCCGATGGAGAGTATGACTGAGGTCATATGGTGGAAGGTCGCATGGACCATTATGTAGCTGTAAGGGGCTAAAGCGTGGGATAAGGAGCGCATCGGGGATCGGAGGATCGGGGATCCTAAGGACGCGTGCGCGTTGACATTGCAAACGCCAAAACTTCGATAGGAGTAGCCTCGAGAGGAGGTAAGACCATGGACACAGAGGCAGTGGTCATGTGGTGGAAGCTTAGCCAGGAGGGCTAGCACATAGGAGTCGAGATCTCATCGGTGATCGAGGAATCGAGAGGACTGTGACTCTTGACAGTAGGGACCCCGAAACCCCAATAGTGAGTCGGGGATAACCACGGCTAAGTTCAGAGGCCGTGACAGGGTAAAGAAGGACCTGTGGATCGAGTGTTTGACAGGGATTCCAGCAAGGAATCTAAAGGGCCACTTCAGCTCAGAAGCAGAAAAGGATTTTGAGAACAATCCTGTGAGCAGGAGGTCAGGTGAAGAGACCCTGCGGGGTGATAGGGAGACCTCGCCTGCATCATGTGGTATTAGAGCTCATGGAGAGTTCAATTCAGCAAGGAGTGCTGATGAAGATGGGATCGGTTGATCTCATGGTCTGCCAGGGAAGCAACGGAAGCATCCCATATTTCCAGGTGGGCAGGGATGAGAAGATGAGACTATATGTGGGTCTCATAAACTCAGAAGTGAGTTGGAATTGGCCAGAGGAGATGACAGAGCAGGTGAGATCAAAGGATCAGCAGATACAGCTGACAGAGGAGAAAGATCAGGATGATCTTCTGATGATTGGGGGAATTGGGATATTCCTACCTTGTGCCCAGGAGGAGGAAAAAAATTGTGTTGCAGATGGTGCAACAACAGAACAGTCATAACTGATGATGACTGTCAAGGAGGAATTGGAGCAGACTTTGGAAGCTACCCAAACAGAAGCAGAAGATGAAGAAGAGGATGACGAGCATTCAGAGGAATGGCTCAGCATTTTCAGCCATGAAGCTGAAAAGAATGCAACAGAGGAGGTTGCAGAAGGAGAAGAAGAAGGAAAATACAACATATGTTTTGCTGAGTTGTGGCAGCAGATAGAAGCCCTGGAAGAAAGGGTGAAAGTGCAGGGCGTGCACATCCAACAGGTGAAGTTGGAAACAGATGAAGGAGGCGTGGGAGATCATGATGATCTGCCCAATGGCCAAAAATTTTTGCAGCTGAGGAGACTGCATGAACAGGACCATCCATGGGAGCAGCTGGATGCAGTGATCAAGGAGATCATGGAGCTGATGTTGAAGTCAGCAGACACTGCCAGCAGGGAGAGGCTGGGCAGAAGAGCAACAACATCAGCAGCAGTGCAGAAGCAGCAACAACAACAACAGAGTGGAGCAGATGGAAAGCTCCAAAGACTTGTTTGGGATCCAGGAGGATTTCCAACCCCTTAGAGGGGAAGCGCATGAGCAGGAGCTCATGAATTTTGCAGCTGAGGAGTATGATGCAGGAGCATCTCTCCATGTCATCCAGCCAGCCATCCAACCACATCAGCGCGCATGCATTCAACGCTTAAGAGAGAGGCGCCGCCCTCATTCAAATTTGAATTGAATGTAATTTAATGTTTAGGCTGGTGAGCCATGGAAGTCATGCCTTTGTGCAGGCTGTAGATAGGATCGGATTTAATGCCAAGATCCGCTGAGATCTAGATCCAGGCACTGGACTAGACAACCATTGAATGTAATTTATTAGAGTAGGTGAATCTGGAGGGAAGCGCTCGATGAGCCCCTCAGGTAAAAGAGATTTTGATATCTCATTTTGAGGAGTGGTAGTGAAGTATGGTAGAGTAGAGAAGAGCCAAAGAGAGCTCAGGGAACACCTTTGTAAAGATACATGCATTTTCACCATTTTTAATACAAACAACAATTTTTCCTGCATGAGTTTTGTATTGTATGGATGTCTGTGAGTGTTCCTTTTATTCTGTAAATATATGTTGTGGTTGTATGTTTGCAGAGAGTTGTGTTTGATTTCAGGGTTGAAGGTCTTTGAGGTTTCATGCTAGGAGGGCATGACAGAGCACTGCGGTCTCTGAATACCAGTGCACAGAGGATGCACTTCTGAACTCTGAGGAGTCAGACGAAGACATGCTGAGGCACATGAATGGAATCATCAACTCAGGAAGAAAACCTGTGAGGTTGTTGAACACCTCATGAGGTAAGGCTGTGTGGTTGAAACACAGTTGCAGACAGAACTTGGTGTAAGTTCTGTAGAGCTCTGCCAGGTGGGCATTGAGCGTAAGCACGAGGTGCTGGAGGAGGAACTCTGCTGAGAGTTTGAAGGAAGCCAGAATCGCTGAGGATTCTGAGAGCTCTGCCAGGAGGGCATTGAGCATGTGCAAAGGGCACACAGAGGGAACCCAGAACTACTGAACGTCCTGTGGGGAAGAGACTCTGCCAGGAGGGCGTCGAGAAAGTGTGCAAGCAGGCAGGGAAGTGAAGAGAACTATCTTGAGTTCTGTCATTAGAAGGAAGAGTCCATTGAAGGATCTTCATTGGGTTGCTGAACACCCAATGAGATTCAGCAAGAGGTTGCTTGAGAAAATAGAGAGCCAGGAAGGCATTTTTATTCTCCATCTGAGGGAGAAGAAGGATAAAATCCCCCAAGGGGTCTGAGTGTTTTGCGGAAGCTCAAAGAGATAGCGTGCTGTGTCATGAGGAGACTCTGCAAGGAGTGCAGGAGTCGAGAGAATCCTTTGAGGATTTGAGAAAAGAGATAAAAAGCTCAGGAGGTTCAGCGTTGTATACACGCAGCGAGGTCTCAAGGTGAAGGGAACTCGTAGAGAGAAGAGAAGTAGAGTCGAGGCCTTTGGAAAATCTAATTTCTTCCAAGTGCTGGGAAGGAACTGCAGGAGCTCGAGGGAGCATAGCTGCCGTCGAATGGGCCAGTAGATTTTGGACCGTTGAAATTCTATGTCCAGGGGCGCCTAGGAGGAGCACGCACATGAGAATTAATCTGAGCCGTTAGATCTGGTGTAGGATCGTCGAAAACCATCCGATCGATGGAAGTTGCATGGAGGTTAAGTCCTTATGGGAAAGAGAAGAAATCCCGACGAGAGGAGTCATCATCGGGATATCGACCATCAGGAAATCGATATTCTCGAGGTCGTGAGAATCAGGACATCGATAGCCGTGAAATCCTGATAGGGATCCGGACAGTCCGTTAGCGGAGGACACGTGGCGGAGATCAAAGAGCCATCGGCGTTTTGGCGCATCGGGAAATTGGAGTTCCCAGGGTCAATGAAACCAGGACATTGGAAGTCTCGGAATCCCGACGTAATTGGGATCATCCGTTGGAGGGACGCGTTGCAGTGAATCGACACTATCGGGGAGAGGACCGATAGGAGGTCACCCATCGACAGATCGACAATCAGAGTTTCGCGAGTCCTGGAGACAAGGCACTCAGGACACTTGAAGTCGCGAAATCGCGAGGAGAAATTGGAACCGTTCGTTGGAGGGGCGCGTGGTAGCGATCGAGTGCCACCGGGAAAAACCCGACAGGGAGGCCATCTATCGGCATATCGGGAATCGGAATATCAGAGATCTCGGGAGAAAAGGATTCATGCATGACGGAATCGCGATCCGCGATTTCCCTACAAGATCTGAACCGTTCATTTGGAGGATGCGTGTCGGTAGATCCAGAAGAGTCGGAGTTGGAAGCATCGGGGATTTTGAAGGTAAGAAATCCGTGCACTTTGAAATCGCAATATGCAATACCCCGATCAGTGGGGCCAACTATCAACACAACAACGGAGGAGGACAGATCCATAGTGGAGGCCAGTTGTCAGTTGGACGGAGGCCAAAGTACATCGAGGATCGGGGGATCGAGAGTTCCGAGTACATGTGTAACTCGACACCGCAAACCCCGAAACTCCGATGGAGAGTATGACTGAGGTCATATGGTGGAAGGTCGCATGGACCATTATGTAGCTGTAAGGGGCTAAAGCGTGGGATAAGGAGCGCATCAGGGATCCTAAGGACACGTGTGCGTTGACATTGCAAACATCGAAACTTTGATAGGAGTAGCCTCGAGAGGAGGTAAGACCACGGACATGGAGGCAGTGGTCATGTGGTGGAAGCTTAGCTAGGAGGGCTAGCGCATAGGAGCTGAGAGCTCATCGGTGATCGGGGAATCGAGAGGAGTGTGACTCTCGACAGCAGGGACCCCGAAACCCCGATAGTGAGTCTGGGATAACCACGACTAAGTGCATGTTGACGGGCGAAATTGACCGTCCGTCAACTGGGAGAGTGGAACCGGTCCGGGGTTGTCTAAATAACCCAAGCCGTTTGGTATGGACCACCCTGACGAGTTTAACGGCTCCGTTGGCTGCCCTAAGGTCTCGTAAGGAAACCAAAGAGAAGGTTGATCTAAGTTAAATGATCTAAACTAAGGAAACTAGAAACTAATAAAAACTAACTAAAACAAACTAACTAATTAAGAAATTAAACTAAAACTATGGAAACTAGAAACTAATAAAGCAAACTAAAACTAACAAACTAATCTAACTACTATATGTCTACAAAATACTAACTATGATTATAATAACTCAAATCAACTACTTAATTGTCAGTTATAGTCATTCCTTATTCACAAATATACATTATGGAAAAATCACAGATTTGATTAAAACCTGCAAAACTCATGTGTT
>ML827249.1:118056-142394 GCA_009831015.1 Picea engelmannii | reverse complement strand
TGTGTCATTCAAGCTCCTAACTATCCTACATGTGAGGGAAACCTATGACAGAACAATGCTAATAATCAGAGAAGAAATTCAAAGGTATATTGAAGTGAGAATATAGAAACAAAATGATAAATGTAAAGATATGGTGATCTTATGATAATTAACACTTAGAATGAAAGGAAACACAATTCAAAGAATTAATATTATCTATCATTTAATATCCAGAATAAATCAATAGTAATCAAATGACATATTAATCATAGATATAAAAATGAAATAACAAATTATATACAACATCAAAATACTTAATAATATGAAACACCATATGATAACTAGACTAAAGCTGCATCAAACATAATATTATTTCATAAGATCGAGGCAATGAAAGAACATAATGGGGTAAGCATCACTTAGGTCTAAAGCCAATGGTGAGTAGCTTATCCGTAACAATTCTTCAAAATCACATGTCCATGATGTATCCCAACAAAAATATGTCTTCACCACTAACAGTGATCACTATTTAAACTAGTGTTGGATTAACAAACTCTTATCATGCAAGATAGAGTGTAATCTCCAAAAAATAGATTTGTTTTTACAAATATAGTACAACAGGAAACTATTCTTGTAGGAGTTGGTTTATCAAAATTTATTACATAATAACAAAGTTTTATCAAAATAAAAGAAAGAAACTACAGAACTAAACAACGCATGATCCAAGGTAGTTTCTCCATGTAAATAGCAGCATAATTATCATTTTCCTGTAGATAGCAAAACAAAATTTATATTCATAAATAATGTTAACTAACATTCAGAAATAGACTGGCTATAGAATTGTGAGATTCTGTAGATAGTCTTTTATTAACAAAGAAAATCAAAACTAAATATTCCTATTTTGACTTTCATAACAAAATAAAATGAAATAAAATCAAACAAAATCACTTTTACCATTTAGAAATTAGACAGTGAAGGGTCGGATAATTCTGAATTAATGATGGCATTAAAGTTGGTTTCATTTTTTATAATTATATTACCGGATCTTTTGGGTATTTTATTTTCCCATTCTATGCATGCTTTCAACTCTTGGCTTTCTCGTTCAAGTAGAGAATTGCGAGCAACCAAATGTTTTACTTGTTCCGTTAACAATGGTATTCTAGAGATAACGTCATATTGCTCGGTTTGACCAGTAGTTTCATTCCCAAGACACTGATTATCTGGATATTCTAGTGCAAGGAAATCATTGATCTCATCGTTTGAGCAATGATCATTGACCTTGATCATAGAGATTGAGCTCAAATGATCCCTTTTTCAATTCCTTAAAATCCTAGATATTAATCAACCAGATCTCTTATTCATAAAATTCAAATATGAGCTTTCCTATTTCTTACCCTTACGGATTTTCTTTACAATAGGTTTGTCACTATGATCCTGATTCAGTTTGTTAGCAAGAACATGGGAAACCTTTCCTTTTAATTCATCCACTACCTGTTCCAATGATTTTCTGGGCAAAAAAATACATCGTGGTTTCTTACCCCAAGGGGTTTGCAAAGCAGCAGAAATAGGTTCATTAATTTGACAGTCATTAGGTGAATCAAAAACTTGACTCTTGGTCACGGGATTATCAGAATTGGGGTTCACATTTAAAGGTGAATTCATTGTGCTGCCAGGTTGGGAAAAACCGTTTCGACTCAGAAAGATTTCCCAAGTGTCCTAGATTTGTGACAAGTGCAATAGCAACAGGATTATTATAAGCCCGTGATGAAAGAGGCTCAACAGAGGATTCATGCTCTGTCTCTGATATCATTTTGACATTTTATATAGGCTCATTAACAAGTAGAACAACATGTTTAGTTTAAACCCTAGGAACAACATCAACAGTCGGTTGTGGTATAAAACGACCAAACCTTACCTGCCCTCACATGTTATAAATTGTTTAAGAATGAAAATAAGTCCATGCCATCGCAGTTTCAGGAGTGTAATAGGAATACCTTTATGGCCGCAGGTAGAATTGTGAGAGACCATGAACAGGTTCCATGGAACATTCGACAGTTTGGCATTTTTAAACCACTTTTCCCCTTCCTGTGGGAGTACTGTCGCCCGGGATATAGAGTCCTTTGTGACCTCCGATTGCACATCCCTGACCTTGGCTCTAAACCCATCAAACATTTTGGAAAAGGCCTGTGCAACCACAAGGTTGTATCCTTCAAATTTCCAGATGAAGGTACCCCAACTATGAGCCTGCAAATCATCAATGGCATCATCGTGGGAAGAAGGGCCTAATAGCCATTCGGTTCGATTTGAACCACGGGACCATGGTCACTGTGAAATAGACACAATAGATATCACGAGAGGGAGGCTTCGATTTCCAATAAATTAGTAGCAAGGAGAGGTCTATAAAAACCACAACAGACCGATACCTATGAAGTTTGGAGAATTTCATGTTTCATAACTTAAGTCTGGAGAGATAGACAAACAGAGGGCATGCAGACCTATGAGCCATTACACATAATGAATACCAAACCCTTAACCACTATCGAATGCCATTTGAAACAATGAATCGGGGTCATTAATGTACAAGACAACAGGGTGAGGTGTAGTCGTGGGTACATCAGACCTGTACCAAGTGCCATGAATGTGATATGATTGATATATGAAAGAGCATGCATCTATTGTTAACCCAAGGTTGCAGCGTGATTATGGATGAATAATCAAACCACACAATCAACCATAGAAAATATCATAATATATAAAAAATGTGACAATCAATTAATCAATGAGCTTATAAAACTTCAATTTAGTATCATATAGGTGCCTTCAAAGTGTAATCTCTTAGGTAGAAAATACAAACTACATAATCATTACCCAAGCCAATTTTTGGTTTAAATTCCATGCTTATAGTCATGAATTTTAAACAAAACAAACAAAAATTTAAACAAAAACTCAGAACATAATTTTAGCCCAATACATCGCCTCGAAGCCAAAAGATAGAAATTCTTATAAAGGTAAGGAGGAGGTAGCTATAGAAAGGTTTTATATTTTTGTGATGATTTTTAAATGTGATAAAAATCGATAGAATTGGTGGTTGCCAACAGGGCCTTCCTAGGATTGACAACTCTAAGTCATTTCCGAACATGTTTAGCATTCAGGCAGGTTTTAATCTCATGTTCGACAATTCGAGGGTTGATTACTAGCATATCTTCATATGACCAAGTGAATACACCGTGAAATTCTTTGAATAGCTCGATGTAGATCAAAATTTCTTCCGACGAACAATCTACACCGATGTAGACATTTTCAACCTTGCTAGGAATGCGAGAGATATCGATCGTGACTGTAGGAGAGATATTTGCCATGTTTCATTTGGAATAAATTCCATGTTTATCAAGTGTAAATACAATGTGTGTTGGTCCTTGACCAAGTTTTGGGAGCACTTAGTCATATTTGACCATTTTTGGGACTTCGACATCCTATCGAAGATGGGTCACCAGACGAAGCGGAGATCAAGGGATCGCAACCCACGTTTGGGCCCCTTTTTGGGTTTTGGGAATATGTAATTGGAAAGGGACGTCGGCTTGTGGGTTTACCCACACTTAGGCCCATTTTGTATGTATAAATAGAAGGATAAGAAAATGTAAGAAGGCAGTAATAGAGACAGAGGTGTATGTGATGTAAGATAATTGCTAATAGACTTTGTAAGTGCTCTATGCATGATTGTAAAAGGCTTCAGAGATAAGTGCAAGTTGCTATAAGAAGTCATAGAAGGCTTTGTGTTGTAGCGTAAGGAAGAAGGATCTAGCGAGGTGCACCGATCTTCTGTCCTATACAAACCGATTGAAGACACCAATAAAGAATAAGAGTTGGTGGATGTAGCCCCAGGGTGGGGGTGAACCACGTAAATATGTGTGTTATGATTTGTGCTTCGACTTGATGTGTTTATCTCTTCTTTTCTAAGTGATTTGATATATTTAGATAGAACTACTTATGATTTGTGCTTCATTAAATGTGTATAATTGGTGGATCTGACATGTATGAAGAGCTTAGTGATAATGTATGGGATCTGATCTATTTACTATTGCTAAGTGTTGAAATACCTTGAATCTAAGTGAATGTTTTGATGCTCTGTTCTATCTGCAAAGTATAATAAGGATTAAATATAGACGAATGATCGATGCTAAGTGCTCTGTAAGAGATATAATCATAGGTTTCTATCCCATCTAAGGTTGCAGACACCTGAGTCTTACAACCACCCCTACCTCTACCTCGAGTGAGACTTCATATGCTTCGCAGGTGTTGCCGAAAGGGCTGGTAGTTAGGGTTTTGTGGGTGTGTTGTTGTAGCGTTGAACCCTAGGTCTTCCCCTATGCCAACAAATGGTTTCATTGTCAGGACCTGAAACTGTGCTCGTTGGGAACAAAGGGAGAAGAAGCTTTGTGGAAATATTCAATTGGAAACTGTGGAACTATGCATAGATCTGTGCCCTAGTGCGCAGTATTCTACTTGAGTCATAAGTTCTGTGCTAGAAGGAAGAGGCTTGATCTGAAAGAAAGAGGTCGATTTGAAAGAAAAGAGGTTGGATCTGAAGAAAAGAAGCGAGATCTGAATGATTTGTGCTCTAAGAAAGGTAAAAGTGGAAATTTCTGAAGAAAAGAGGTTAGATCTGTAGAAAAAAGGTAAGATTGGTAAGATTTGTGCTCTAATAAAGGTAATAATAGTTAAAAGTTCTTAGATCTGGAAGCTTTGTGCTCTGTAGAAGTAAGATAAGTGAATTTTTTTGTTTCTAAAGTATGGATGTAGGGGTGTTTAATAGAATTTATCCTAGCTTAAAAACTAGGGTATTAATAGATGAAATAAAGTTTGATATGAATAGATATGATAATCATAACGATAAATATGTTATACCTATTCATAGAAAGAATTTTTTGACTAACAAATGGATGCAGGATCCTAGAAATAATTTTTTGCAGGTTACCTCCTATGATCCTAATGCGCAATACAGAAGAAGTTGGGGATCATTTAAAAGAATGAGAGGATTAACCCTCTGTTATAGTTGTAGAAGACCTGAACATATTGCTAAGGAATGCTCTGGAAGAATACCTAGTTGTCTTTGTTGCAAAGATATGGACCATGAGGTATTGGATTGCCCTAGAATGATCACTAGACTAGAAAAAATGAATCTGAGTTAGGAACACCCTAAGGAAGATCTAGAAAAGGCAGAACCCCAAAAAGAATTAGAGAAGGTATTGATACAAATGAAAGAGACCCTGAATGATCACCGACATGTCAAATTATCAGAGAATTTTGAAGAGAAAGAATGCATTGAGGCAAGAATAGGGGACCTCGACATTGAATCTATCCTTGATGAAGAGACACAAGTGAACATTATTCCATAAAGAACTTGGGAAGCTATAGGGAAGCCCGCTATGATCCCTTCATTAGGAGGAATAGGACTATTCTGAGGAAAATTCATGATGTTATGTGGAAATATTTCTCAGATACCTATAACAGTCAATGGAACTTCGACGAAGGAAGATTTTGAGAATATTAGATTCATTGAAGATAGCGCCCCATTTACCATGTTACTAGGAAAACCTTGGATTGAAAGAGATCAATCCAGAAAGAAGAAAGTAGAAAAGGCTTTAGAATAGTAGAGACAAGAGTTAAAAGATTCCATGACTAGAAGGATCACACAGATGATTGAAGAATAGGAGAACAGATAAAAACTATATAGTCATAGAAACCCAGATGTCGAAGTTGCAAGAGCATTGGAGGACTCATAGAAGATTGAAGTATATGTATTAGATAAAGAAGAAGTATTACCTCCAAGTCCTAGGAGAGACCTTCAGCACCATGAAGTAACTATGTCCAAGGAAAATAAGAATCAAAATGGGAAAAGGACCACCGAGACAAAACTCATGGGGAAGAAGGCTAGAAAGCTAAGTAAGAAGAAGGCCAAGATTGAGAAGTTACAGTAGATTCTAGAAAGTACCTCACAGAAAGAAACCTTTCAAAATTGGAGCTTCACCGAGATATCAGAACAATGACATGGGTAAATTCGCCATGGCGAAGCAATATAGCCGCTGAAAGCCGATATATCCATTCGACTGCCGCTCTGAACGGGTCGAAAATCATTGATGGCTCACCACCATACCGTTGGACCGCGTCATAACGGAAAGTGAAAGAATTAATGAGGCTTAGACCCATTGCAAAGAAAACCATTGCCAAGATTACCTATATATCGCGTCGCGCCATGCACAAAGAACACTTTTTCCAATTAATAATTTGAAGCCTGCATACTAACAAGTGTATACAATGATCATCGCTGCCTTGTTGTTCATTCTTGTGCAGTGTTTAAGATCATTGTGACCCCGATAATTTATCTCGAGCACGTATGTCTGACGAGCTCACCTTCGTCGAAGAATATGTAACAGAAGTTCTTCTTGAGTTAAGAACTGAGAGAATCATGTCAGAGTGAGGGTTATCCACAAGAGTACAAGAATTATCAATGAGAGGATTGACAACCTCTCCTTCTACTCCTCAATCCAGACCATCCCGACTGGTCGATGAGAAGTGAACTAAGCATCAGGATGATCTCACAAATGCTAAGTTGATTCCAAGTATACTACCTACTTATATTCCACCCCTGAGCAGTGTGATTGAATGAGACAGTGTGCCCAGATATTTTGACTACACTTTCATCATGGCGTACCTCCCGAAAGGGGTGCACGCAGTTCGAGCCGACCAAGATAAGATCGCAGCATTGAAGTTTAGTGAATTCAATCTTGGCAATAGGAAGGCTTACAACATGCTCTCCCTGCACAAATATATGACTAGAACTAAAGTCAAGAATTCAAAAATTATCCTGCAGTCATGGACCCAGAACCTCGCGTAGTCTACATTGTTGAACGTGATGAATATTTTTCACTTCGGATGACATCAGGAGGTGAATGCATGTGTAAAGTTACTATTTTCATTCTATCATGGAGGATACCTATGGTTGAACCAACACATCACTGTGGATCTGACATTGATCAATAAGATCAAAGGGTTGAGCATCCAGGGCCCTAACCCATAGGATTTTTATCTTGGAAAGACCTCAGACTAAGAATTAGCACAGAGAATCGAAGAAAATTATGGCGATGTCAAGAAGGGAACATGAGGTTACAAGGTATCCTCTATTCAAAATGGCATAGTGCACCTCACATGTCAACTAATCGCAGGCAAGCTAGTTCACAAGAACTGGCCCACCCAAGTGACTAGATTCATAGTTGACCTCGCAGGTAAGTGCACGGAGGGACTACATATGAATTGGGTGTAGTACCTCATGAACTAGCTAGAATTGGATTGTAGAGAAGTGCAGGACCAAGGGTATGACTTCCACTTCAGCTGGATGCTCATATTAATCGCTTTCATCGCATGGGAGATGCTGGAAGGTGCAACCTTCCTGAACATAGAGCCCTTTGAACCTTTGGCTACAAAGTTCAACACCTTGTGGTACTCTAACAATATGAACAAGTAGTGGAAATCTAATGCCATCTTCCATACTTACTACAACCAGTTGAAGAAATCCATCCAGTCCGAGCCTTGGATGACCCCAAATACCCTCCACAGGTTTTGGCCCTTAATGAAGTTCAATGCAGACTTCCACTTCATTTACATCATAGCACACACTTATGAGCATAAGAAACAATTGCAATCATATTACAAGTTGACTGAAGAAGGCATCGAAGAGATCACCAAGGAATGGTTGGTAGACCTTCTCATGTGAGTGAACCCCGTGGAGATGTCTGATATTGATAGCCCAAAAACTGTGCCAGAAACACCAGGACCAAGCAAGACGATGAAGCCTAAAGAGGTTCACGATGTAGGCAGTGCATCTGTAAGGACCACCTCTATCACACCAGACGAAGAGGGTGATGGTGAAGAGATAGAAGGTGTAGAAACTGAACAATAGAAAGGTGAAGTACCACCACCTAGGGATGAAGAGGACTCATCGAAGAAAAGGAAGGTTTCGCCTTCGAAATATTCCTCCCAAAAGAAACCTAGAACCCTTGTAACCAAGATGCGGAATACCCTCACATTGGATGATTTTAATTTCATCATTACAGCTGTGAACGATGCTTCACAGGAGATAGAAGAAAAACAGGAGGTGAAGCAGGAGCAGATGTATAATCATATCAAGATTGAACTCCAAGGAGTGCAACAGGCACTCCATTCTAGCCGCACAATCTCCACTATGCCTCTAACAGCAGGAATAGTCGAACCAGGAGATGAGCTAGCTCAACTCCACAAGATTGCTGAAATGGTTGAAGCTCACCTTCGATGAGCCCAAGAATACACAACACAAGCCACCCGGGCTTTGACACAAGTACAGGGAGTGCTTTTCGAGCAACATAGTGCCGTTGAATGAGAAAAAAATACTCTTCAAGCATAGTGGGACAAAGAGAAAGCATAGCTACAATAGAGAAAGGAACAGTTGCTCACAGAGTAGCTTGAAGTAAAGGAACTAGTCAACATAGCACTCCGCTCTGTGACAGTTGTCGAAGTATAGGCCAAAGAGAGAATTCCACAGAAGATGGCACAACTTGAAGGAGTAATCCAGCAACTTCAACAGTGCATCATAGATCTGGAACTTCATACTGTGACCGAGAACCCTCAATATATAAGAGACCTATAAGAAGCAACTGGTTGCAACATAGTTGGCAGATTAAAATCCCTTGCTTTGGAATGCAAGAAACTGAGCTCTAGGAGTGCTCAGACTTATGAGAACCTAACGGAGAATCTAGATTTGTAGACATTGGAGGTCCAACTCCAAGAAGCAAAGTAGTACACAGATACATTATAGGTGCAACTAAAGGACTTTCCACTAGTCAAGAAGATGAAGAGGTTTCCAGAATAGTGCAGAACCCAACAAAAGATCCACGCAATCCAGAGTAAAGTGATGGAAGTCTCTCAACGATTTCAACCAGTGCAAGAGAAGGCATGTCAATTGTTCACTGAAATTGAAAGCTAAGGAGTAGATATCGAACAGGTTGTCATCACCACAGAACAACACATGGAAGAAACCAATAAATGACGCAGTGATCCAAGAGTTCATTGAGCAAGAGGTCGTAGCATTACATCAGGTCGAAGTAGCTCGAACCAATATCGACACATTCGAGGAAGAATTTCTCAGACCATAGTGACTTGGGATGAGTCACAGGTGAGTGTTGGGGGCCTGTTGTCCCTTGACCAAGTTTTGGGAGCACTTAGTCATATTTGACCATTTTTGGGACTTCAACAGTCTGTCGAAGATGGAGTGCCAGATGAAGCAGAGATCAAGGGATCTCAGCCCACTTTCAAGCCCCTTTTTGGGTTTTGGGAATATGTAATGGGAAAGGGACGTCGGCCCATGGGTTTACCCATGATTAGGCCCATTTTGTATGTATAAATAGAAGGATAAGAAAATATAAGGTAGTAATAGAGAGAGAGGTGTATGTGATGTAAGCTAAGTGCTAATAGACTTTGTAAGTGCTCTGTGCATGATTGTAAAAGGCTTCAGAGCTAAGTGCAAGTTGTTGTAAGAAGTCATAGAAGGATTTGTGTTGTAGCGCAAGGAAGAAGGATCTAGCGAGGTACGCAGATATTTTTTCCTATGTGAACCGATTGAAGATGCCAATAAAGAAGAAGATTTGGTGGACGTAGCCCCAGGGTGGGGGTGAACCACATAAATCTATGTGTTATGCTTTGTGCTTCGACATGATGTGTTTATATCTTTTTTGCTAAGTGATTTATTATATTTAGATAGATCTACTTATTCTTTTTTCTTCATTAAATGTGTATAATTGGTGGATCTGACATGTATGAAGATCTTAGTGCTAATATATAGGATCTGATCTATTTACTATTGCTAAGTGCTGAAATACCTTAAATCTAAGTGAATGTTGCAATGCTTTGTGCTATCTATGAAGTATAATAAGGATTGAATATAGAGGAATGATCAATGCTAAGCATTATGTAAGAGATATAATCACAGGTCTATGTCCTAGCTAAGGTTTAAAGCACCTGAGTCTTGCAACCAACCCTTCCTCTACCT
Source organism: Picea engelmannii (assembly GCA_009831015.1). Taxonomy (NCBI): domain Eukaryota; kingdom Viridiplantae; phylum Streptophyta; class Pinopsida; order Pinales; family Pinaceae; genus Picea; species Picea engelmannii. The sequence goes on along the minus strand of ML827249.1, from coordinate 132,337 downwards.
TGGGTGAGACTTCATCTGCTTCGCAGGTGTTGCTGAAAGGCCGGTAGTTAGGGTTTTGTTGGTGTGTTGTTGTAGCATTGAACCCTGGGTCTGCCCCTGTGCCAACAACATGATCGACTATCTCTCTCAAGGTAGATCTAAAATCATCTTATTTGATTCTAGCAAGCTCTAGGAGAAAATAAGAGCGATGGTGCATATCATCCCATTGCCTATCACAACCATTCATGGCCTCTATGATTGCTTCATATGAGCGTAAAGTATCATTGATGAAGTCACATGAGAGAGATGATGAAGTGGCCCATATGGGCTTGAGAATAGGATCATCCTCATCTATCTACAAGGTAACAGGATCCGGATCGATAGAAGAGTCAAGAACAACCTGACACACTATCTCCGCTGTCGATAGTGGCATAGCCATTCCAATATGTGATTGACCTTCACAATATGTAGTCGAGGAAGGTAGGGTTCAAGGATCGTTAAAATACGAAGTGTGTAAAGGAACATACCTCATAGATGAATCATACCTAATGGACATGGCGTAGTTATGATGAATCAGTGCCATGAAGTTGAAGGAACCCATAAGGTATGAATACATTCCGACACCGATATTCTCAGTTGTCGGTTGAGAATTGTCGATCACAGGGATCGATAGTCCAACTGATGCATTGGGGCTAGCATACACAAAGGACAACTGGTCTATTGTCATGATATTCCCATCATGAGGAAATAAAAGAGTATGAAATATAGACGATACGATTGACATCATAGCATAATTCCAATTACGTCCTAGTAACAAGTTATAGTGGGTGCATCAACTACCTCGACATCCACCTTCACTGTCTTCCCACCTAACTCGACGGGGAAGGCAGGAAGAATATTGTGAGGGTGGAAAGAATGAACGTCAAAAGTAGTCAACATGGTCAGAGATTAAGAGAGGGTTAGAGAGTCGAGGGCTTTCCAATAGACCAAGGACATCACACATGTTGTAGCACCTTCATCACTAACAATATGTTTGTTGGTATACTTTGATTAACCCATATGAATTTGGAATGACACATGGTATGGAAAGTGAGGCTTCACATCTATGACGTCAAACTTGATAACTTTGGAGCCACTGAGATCTAGAGCTCCTAACATAGATAACAAGGCATTCCTCTATGAAGGACATGTTTGGAGTACCTCCAGAGCCGACATCGCACAAGGGGTTTGACCCAGATCCTTAACAATAGAGTAATTATGGGAAGCTCTAGCATTAGGATTGTGGGTAGAGATCTTGAGTACTCCTTTCAGAATACGAGGTGGTGGATATGGTTTTTTGATCTATAAAGGAATATTCGGAGGAGGGGGAGACTCTAGACCAGGTACAATCTATGAAGAACTATAATCGTGAGACCGAGTGGCTACATTAACCTCAAAATTAACCATATTGATGCATAGACGGTCATTATATTGTGTTGGTGGGTTTTGACTCCCACTTGCTGCATTTATGACATTTGAGGAGCTCGAGGCCATGTGCTAATTATGTGAAAAAGGATTAGTCAACACAGTGGGCGGGAGAGATAAAAGCCTCACAACTTCCACAAGTGGGTAAGGTGATTGTCTGTACAAATATTGCAGGGAAATTTCACCTTCCGCCATTCTTTCTTTCCCTCACCAACATTATTATTCGACTTCTCATTATTACCATTTTCCTTGGGTTTATTATTATTCTTCCCACCCTTATGATTGTTACCACATCCTTTCTTTTTATTCCTTCCTGGTTGATGGTTACCATTCAGGTTGGTCGATGATTACACATAATGTACCTCCATCAACTGAGTAGGAGTGGAGGACACAGACGAAGATGGACCTCCTACAAACTGGTTTAGGGACAACTCTTTCAACTGGCTTGTCACCAAGTCCACATATTTCACATTGGCGGAGCCTACAATGCCATCGAAATGAGGCCCAAGCTTTTTCTAGGGTCATAGTTTGACCTCGGTGCATCTGGAAGAATCTCGTATAACATCCCAAACTGAGCATATATAAGATCTAACTGTTGGTCTTAAAAAATCGCTTCTTCCTCATATGTAACCCCGTATGTAGAAACATCCTTCAAAATATAAGGCTGTAGAGACTTAAGGAACCACTCTAGCAGGAATTCCAGAGGCATGTAAGAATTCATCAACCTCTTCTATTTACACCACTCTTAGATGTGATCTGAGATATGGGTGGATTTGTCTGAGGAAAGGTCGATAGAAGTTCTATTCTAGCATCGTAACAAACTGACAATTGAAAGTGGTTGAGGAAGACTAAAACCATATGATTAAAAGTCTCGTACGTCCCCCCTGGTAGCTCTATGTACCATTTCATGGCAGCCCCCATGAGGGTGCGTTGAAACAATCTTAAAAGAATAGAATCGTTGTTAAGGGAATTTGAAGAGAACCAAATATGAAAAGTAGTGATGTGATCACCAGGATCCTCACCAGTCTTGCCTTCGAATTTTGAAATATTTGAAGGAAGCTTGGTGGGGACGGGGGGGACATGTAGGATCATGGCACACACAGTCATTCATTAATCTTAACAATTATGGTAGATTGAGTGTGGGAGGAAAAGGGAGATGGGGTTGTAGCATTTGGCCCCAATCTCCTGTGAAATATTGTTGTTGGGGAATCACATCCCATCCAGGGTTTTGGTATGATCCATGGCCCTGTCTGGTATTGTAATACCCTCCTCCAAACCAATTCAAGAAGGGTTGGTTGGGCACCATTCCAATAGGAACATTATGATGATGGTTGTAAATATTTCCCCCAACTAGAGTAGCTCTAGGTTGGGGGTTTCCAAAGGTATAAAACTAACCTCCACCAGGTGTGAATTTAAAGGATAGTGGTGGATTTGTCATGCCAAATGTGTTGGTCATAATTGGTGTAGAGGAGGTAGGTGTAAAGGATAGACCGTAAGCAACATCTTGTCCGCCAGGTTGACCACTCCATCTAGGAGCATTAGGACCAGGATTATACCCAGGGTGAAAAGGAGGATGACCTCCAACTGTGGGAGTCATTTGTGGGATATGGGCACTGCCAAATGAAAATGGAGTATGTGAAGCAGCCATGCCCTCAAGTCCAATACTATTATTTGGATTAGATGTTGGGAGGAAGAATGAAAATTGCAATGTGAAATTCAGCATACCATCAGAAAAAGGGCTAGAGGTCGTAGGGATGGACTGAATATTTTATCTCGGTGAGTGACAAAGGGACCCAAAAGGGTTTGTGGCTATAGGTTGAGCATTCATTATAGGATGGATATGAGTGATGATAGGAACCTCCGGAACTACAACCATTGTGGTTGAAGGTGTCGAAGGAGTACCATTAATTATAGTGGGTATGGGAGTCGAAGGACTTCCAATATCTTTCTGAATCGATCCAATACTCATCCTTGTATGATCAAAAATATCGTAAGTGGAGGTGTGTGTACCACGTTTGATAACTTTACACCTTTTATAAGACAAAGACTCAAGATGCGGTGGTAATCGTAACAAACGACAAAACCTACGAGGAAGCAGGTATGGCTCCACTATGACTCAAGACTTGAGATATAAAAAAAAATCCTAAGGACAACTAGTAATCAAAGAGCACACCAAAATAAGCAAAAGGCCAATATTCACACAAATAGGATAAAGTGGTTGAAAGGAGCCTCCCTCCCTAAAGTAGGTATTCCTCACCGAAGAGGGGCCTGAGACTCCCTACAAAATATCAGAGGTATCAAAATGAGTTATAAGGGCCCTCATGAGCTTAACAACTAGTCGGTCAGACCCCCCTGGAGAGGTTAGCCTCCATAAAGGCTGTGTGTTGTCCAACCCTTATTTGACCCAGGGTACCTGCAAAATAACCACTACAAGTAACCTATGTGGTACCAATGTCACGCAAATAAGCAACCATGATATAACCGATGCAGAGGTGAATAATCATAAGTCTAGTCCACCATATGGGCAGGGTAGCAAAGCTCAAAATCTTGAAAACACCACCTCTCACAGAGGTGAAGGTACTAGAAAGATCCCCATGTATGAATAGATCCCCAAAAATATATCTGACACTAAGAAGGTATTGGGGGGATATTCCCTCAACCAACTTCACACGACCTCGTGCTTAACTCCGTTGTAAGAGGAGCCTCCTGACGTCACCAATTATACAATGGATTTCACCACTCCCTTAGTCAGACACATATGTTGATTTAATAGCCTTGGAGAATTTTACTCACAAAATCCTATTCCAAGGCTCTAAATCCTAAGCTAGTTTTTTCACCCTAAAAAATAAAATCCTTTCTAATAAATTTTAAATTTATCAATGTTACTTTTAGTGGCCTTGCTTACTCAAAAAGGTGTGGTAGTGAAACTAAAGATGTTATGACTCAATAAGTAAAATAAATGAATATGAATAAAATGCAAAGTCCTAAATCCAATTCCCAATAAATGATAAACTTTTCAAAATGCAATTTTCAGTTTAATTTTGCAATTCAAAATAAGATGCAATCTTTCCATACATAGATCAAATTCCAACAAAGAAAAATGTTTAATATTTTTGTATTTTCAATATAAAAGAATGAAAATGAAAGGACTGCATAACAACTTTATATAAAGATTCTACTAAATGCAATCAGAGACAGACCAAGTAGGATATCAAGACGAAAACACCTAGCCCAAGATACAAGGACAATCAATGAAAAAGATGATGAGAAAGGCACCACTCGAAAATTCAACCAAAGAAAGGTTTCCTATCACTCTGCAGACACTTAACAGTCATAACAGAGACCTAAGAAAACTCAGAAACCTTCAAAACTTACCCAACAAACATCAAACTCAACAACCAATCATATAATAATGATGTACGTGACTGTTCAAGAGAAAACCGCATATATACACCTCTTGCAGAAGGACATCACGCATATGTACGTGACTGTTAGGAAAAAACCCGTGTATATGTATTAAAACACTGTCAGGTTAAGGATAAGGCTAATAAACTTAGACTTAAAATGAACAATGACTGTCAAGAAATCAAACGATAAGAAAATTAATATAAACGAGAGAAATCAAAGGAGAAAAACACTCCAAACCCGAAAAGAATATTCTTTCCCCAGTATGGTCACCAATTCTGTTACGAGGAAAATATCTCTATGGCATGGGGTAAACCACAACAGATGGAAATGACCGCAGAAATAAACTCTAATATCAAGTATTCTATATAAGAAAACATGCTAAGAAGACAAGATAAAGAGCCTACCTCGTCCAAATGTTCGACGAAGTCCACAGTTGAGCACTTGACTCAAATCAATACACCTGCAACTTGTCCTCAAAATGCAAGAAACAAAAGTATATGGTGATAATACATAAATTTAGCACATTCAATAGCATAATCCATCAATATTCATAACAAATATGCCCATGGAATAACAATTCAAATATTTGCAAGACATTAATTGGATGCGAAAAGAGCATTTCTATTAAAATAAAATCATCATAAGTGTATGAATTGCAAACTTCTGTGTTGGCACAGTTCAAAACAGAGAAACTAAGTCCCCTTTAGTTGGGCCTCCACCACTTCAATCCTCCACCAAAGGCAAGCTCATATAAGAGAGACAATGAGGTTCTCAATCAAGTAGGGAAGAGCTTGGGGGATGAACAATGTGTTCAAACTTAAAAGGATAAAGGGATGCATACTCAATATGAAGTGAATAATTTCTCAAGAGTAACTTTCCTCTCAAGGTTGAATTCTTCTCTTTTCCATAGCTTGGATATGGCCCATTTATAGTCTTCAAATGGAACTGAAATGCCGATTCAGAACATTTCTAGTATATGGAAGGTCAAGGATCACAGATCTCATGACATGACATGGAAAACCAACACCATTTTTTAATTTTGGGCACAGAGCCCAATGTACGTGGGTTGTAATGGTGTAACCTACGTATACACATGTTGTATAATAGTTAGGGCACGCATATGTGGAAAAATATTATTTTTAGCTATGGGAACTGCAAAAATGGGCTTCAAGCCTGCATAGGGAAATGGAAAAAGGCCTTCTAAGAAAATTTTCATAGCCCGAGGCAAATAATTCTATAACATTGAGGTTGTAGTGTCATTTTCTGAGGTATAAAAGAAGGGTCAACGGAAAAAATCTCAGAGTTACATCAAAACCCTAGTTTTTGAGGTATATGCGAGTTGCGGGTCAATAAGGGAGTGTATGTACGTGGGTTGTAATGAAGAAAAGGGATTATATACATGAGTTGTAGAGGACAAAGTCAAACACATGTGAAAATTTCATGAAACTTTGAGTAGATGTTGGCACCAAGTCCCTATATTCTGAAAAGAAGGTTACAATTCAACATCTTACTATTTCAGGTCATCTTAAGAGGTATTTATATGGTTGTATACTTATTTTGATGGTTACTTCTTGTCATGATATGGTGAATTCTTGAGGCATACTTGGTATGGTTGGTTTTGTATTTGGATATGGTATATCTTGGTTGCTTGGCTGAGTGAGGAGCACTCTTATATCTGGTTCAACATATGACATGGTTCTTATAGTTCATATCTTTGAGTTGATTGTACATGGTTGAGGCATATTCATGTTGTATGGTGCCATWTGCATGAGGGACATGCATTGGTTCTTTGAGATACTACATTGATGATATGGTACAAATTTKCATATGGTTGGTGGAATGATATATGGTATAGGTTACACATGGTTGATACTCAAGTTCATGATTTACTTTTCCTTATTGATGTATCTTTGATTTTGTTAGGTTATGAAAAATGTATAAATATCTTCCTTTTTCCCACATTTCATGATATCATCTTGATTGAATTTTCGATTATTTAGGAGAAAATATAATAGAAGATGAATAATATACTCTTTAGCGTTATTTTTGAAGTTAGGTTACATAGATCCTAAATATGATTGGAATTGTCTGGTTTTATTACAGGATTGGTTAAATATTGTCAAACCCAAGATAGCAAAGGAAATATTGAAGATGCGCAAGCTATTGGAGGTTGAAGACTTTATGGCACAAGGCATTTTTGAATATGATCGAGTTGCTTATATTGTAATAGGAAAGAAATCTTGAGGATCTCTCGATCCTCAAGATAGCTTAATTTACCCATATTATTGTAATATATAAGGGGTAAATAGATCTTGAAAAGAGGTAGAATAATTGCACCCAAGAACTCAGAACTTAGAATTGCTATGCATTAGCAGTTTTTGTAAAATGTTGTACCAGCTATGAAATCAATAGAAGATTCGAGCGGTTTTACCATTTCTATATACTCAATTTCAAATTGCAGCGCTTCTAAGGACCAAGGGCCCAGTCTGAAGGAGCTACTATTCGACCTGTAATTGTATCAGTTCAATTTATGTTTTGTGATTTGATTCTCTTTTACAGTAGTTAAATGAGTGCATAAGTGTGTTGATGATTTCATGTCAATTGAAAGAGATAGATATTCCCTAAAAAATTAGCTGATTATTGTTCCAATTCTTATTACTGAGATTTGATGCATGACAGTTCCTCATAAGTTTACATTTATTGTTCCCTTCACTTAGTTTACATTTGTTGTTCCTTTCACTTAGTTTACATTTGTTGTTCCTTTTACTTAGTTTACATTTGTTGTTCCTTTCTGTTAGAATATAGTTGTTGTTCCTGTTGGAGCCGCCCTTGTTTTTACCTTGCACAATTTTCAATTTTTGATACTTAAAATCTAAAGATTGATTTTCCTTTTCCTTCCGAGATCTTAAGACTCTGAAATCTTGTCGCCTGGACATAAATGTTTTTTACTTTCAAAACAAATCCATTTTCACGAGTATGTTCGCTCTTTTGTTTCATTTCGGGGTCTCGCAGGTCGGATACTTTAAACCTTGAGTTCACACGTCCCGAGTCACAAAACGGCGAAATCGTTTTCAATTTCCGCCCAAGACATTAACTAGGTTAAATCATGTAACTCATGAGTGGACGTTGTTGGGAGTTCATGTATCGACATTCGTCAAACCCAAGTTTCTATTCTTACAACCCCGAGAGTCGAGAACGCGATAATTCTTACGATAACCCTGGTCAAGGATTAACGGTCAAAAAACTAACCATGGTTAAATTTGGTGCTCGACATTTTTCCACTCGTCACTTTCTTTCATAAAGTTAAGGCGTCTAAAATCCCAACTCACGAGGTTGTGACATGATTATGACAAGATTAATTAGTAACCTAATCTAAGATTTTCTTCCCATATTTTGAGCCTTAATTATCGCCACATCGCGGTATCGCGACTCGACATACCATTTCCCCAAAAATCTGTCTTCGAACTTCCGAGTCGCGATATGGTGAATAAATTAATTATGCAATTAATGACGCTCCAAATCATGATTACTATTAATTGAATCCAATTCATCCCTCGTAGTCTCGCGAGTTAAAGATTCAAATTGTTGAAAGGAAATCCACGATGCAGCGATAAGCGAGAAAATGGTTAACGTTGCTAAGTTTGAAATTTTAAAATAAAACGAGATGTGTCCTGTCCCGCGCATTGAGGTTTGTGCATTTTCCAAAGCACCTGCTGCTCTCCATACCCCAACTGCCTATCAAGCCACCAAACATTGATGACATTAATGAAGAATTAGGGTAAATCCATGAATAAACAAGATCGGATTCAGGCAATAAATTATTTCTAATTGCGATTTGACAGACTTAATTCGAATAGTACAGAGTTTTCAAATATATATGGGAGTTTCATTTTATTTTAAACATTTCTTACAAGCACGTAGAGCTCATCATTTTCCGAGTGAACTTATTTCTGCATGTATACGCAGGTTTATCTCAGAAGAGCGAAAACGCAAGCTTCAGCCATGGCTCCATGGAAAGCAGAAAAGGCTAATGTTGATGATGCAGAGAAAGGTACAGATACTATCTCCGACACTTCACCTCGGAGTGGCGGTTCGGTTCGAAATTGGTCGTTTGTTTCAGATATCCTACAAACCGAGTTGGTAAATTATTCAGACTCATATAAAAATGAAAAGGATGATTTGAAAACTAAATATAAGATTGTTGTTCAATCTGGAATGCATAAGATAGCAACCAGACCATGGTTTCTCCCCTATTATGATATTATCCGATGGGCTTTGGATCACATAGACTTGCCCACCAGAACTATCCTAAATGACCAGTGGGTCACGGTCGAGACTTTTAGACCAGAACACATCCAAGGCATGTATAAACTTCCGTCAACATCTGAATACACGTATGATGTTGATTTCCTGGAGAAGTTCAAACAGAAGGAGTGCATTGAATTTGACAAAACCATGCCCAGTTTGATTAAATATTGGGTTTCGTGCACCGCGAAGTTTAGGGAAAATGACAAGGGCATATATTCTATCGATTCTTTGGAGCCACAATATAAATATGTAGCCATGATGACCTGTCGGCTTTTTGGGCGAGAGAATACATCACATTTTTACATCTCTTGGGTACCTCTCATATTTCGGGTTGCTGAAGGTTGCTCATTTAACTGGGCGAAGATGCTCTCAGACAGCTTGTTCAACAGGGTCACCGAGTATCAGGAGAAAAAGTCCAATGGGAAACCATCAGCATTTTTCATGTCTGCGTATATCATGGATGCAGTATGTTCCATGACTCCATTCCCTTTGATGAATTGGGCTTGGAATCCTACTCACGAAAAATCTATACACGAGTATCATGACAAGCTGTGGGAGGATAAAGCGGACAAATTTATTTATGAAATTTTCAACTGGGTGATGGTGCCCCTGCACATCGCCATTTTTGGTCGTTCGCGACCTCGCATCTTAGATAGCATTGCTGCAAATCTGAGTGGCATCGCGGACTGGTACGTAGAAGCAGAGTTTTCCTACTTCAGAGTGTTCGGAGCAGCTGTTCCCCCTCTTGCGCTACCACTGTTCATCCTCGACAAGATGGCCTGTCGCGAGATTGCCCGACAAAAAGTGATCGGCGGAGTAAGTAAAGAGCTCAAAGAGTCATCAAAGAAGGTATGGCCATTTTTCCCCATTCGGCTAAATGCTTATTCTTTATTGGATTTTGGACATGCTAAAGTTGAGGCTGCAACCTTAGAAGACTTGAGTTTGGTCTCTATTGAGTATAAAAAGCATGATCCTCAGAAAATTGTAAGCACCCATTTGTCAAATTGTGTGTTGAAGAGGTTTGAACACGAGTGTTCACCCTCGGATGATATTTTCCGAGGGGCGAGGTCCTATGGGGAAGTGCTAGTTTGGATCAGATCTTTAGCACCCGAGGACATGGCCTCTATTCTAAAGTTTCAGGAGCATAGAAAAAGATGTCTCCCCATTGTGCTGGGAGGTTTGGGTCTTTCCGAGGAAAAAGGGAAGGATGCTGAAGGTTCCAAAGAGAAAATTCCTAACCCCGAAAAACACTAGAAAGGGGGGTCTAGGAAGAATCCCGAAGCAGAGGAAGAGACCAAAGATCCATCCAGGGAACATAGTCTGGAGATGGAAGTTAAGAACACAGACCCGCCAAAAACCTAGAATCTCGAAACCGAGACGAAGACCTAGGATCCTCCTAAGAAGCAGGACTCAGTCGTCACACCAGGAAAGGCAGCAAAACAGATCAGGGAACCCATTACTTCTGTCACCCCCTTGCAGTCCACGCAAGGGAATATAGAAAAGGGATGGATTTTCGGTGAGGAGCTAATGCCTATCAGAGCGGAAGAGCTTCCCCCAAATGAGTTCTTCTTTGACAAAAAGAGGAAAGCAGTTGTGAAAAGGGAGTTCTACCAGGATGAAGGATCAACAGCTAAAAAATTCAAAGTGATGACAGATGGAAAGAATAAAAAGAGMGAGGAATTTGCCACAGATATCGCGGGGACGCTGTGAGCGTATGCATCGGCAAATCAATTCTCGTTCGGGATGTTGAAAAATCAGCTTAAAAGAAAGAATCGCCTGATCAAGGCACTCGAAGCCCGAGTAGCTTCGGCCATAGAAAGCGCTAAGAGTCAGGTGAGTGGAGAAATAGAACTATCCCGATTGGCTGATCAAAAGGAAATTGAAGTCCTCAAAACCAATTTGGAACAGGTGAATTCAGTGATCCGAGATGGTCGGATACAGGCAAGTCGACAGAGGAGTATGATCACAGGGTTACAGGCTCAATTAGAGGTTGCTGAGAGCAAAATGATCGACGTCGAGGGGTTTAAATCCTGGGTGATTGACATCAGGGGCAGGATCTCTTCTGTACAACAAATTCTGTTAGACAAAGTAGGGGTGATCCGAGAAGACTGCGTTTTAATGCATCGTATTTTAGAAAATCTGACTGTCAAAGAAAGGAACGCAGAGGCTGCTCAGGTCGCCTTTCAAGAGTCAGTAATAGCTACTAACAATAGATTTTCAGCAGGCCCTCCCAGACTCACCATTGCTGAACAAACTAGAGGTAATATTTTGTTAAAGGATTGGGAAAATAATATTACCTTAAGAAAGGAACAGGCCCAAAAAGTAACCAATTCATTAGAAGAAGCCTTCAATGCTATATATGGCGAGCTGTTAGGGATGGAAAGTGGAGGTGACTCAGAAACGTTAAGGCAAATGAATGTAGATCAGATCTCCCTCGATCTAAAGGAGAAGAATGAAAGAGATTCGACAGATATCTCTAATGTGGACAGGGTAGACATGGCTCAAGTTGATAAACATTTGATTCAACCGAGCGCGCAACTCAGCGCAGCGCTCTTGACATCATTGATGCACAAATAGGTGGTAAACTTCCACAGTTGGCCCAAGAGTGTTATTTTTCCGAAGCCAGCTGTCAATCGGAGCCTTCACATCTTGTATCCCAGTTCGTGGACAAATGTATCATATGCACCAAATCCACGCAAAGACAAGCACCTGACACTTTTTGAAAATAGAGTAGAAGAGATGGAGTGTCATCGCTCTTCCCAGCTGTCAAGCGGAGCCTTCACAGCTTGTATCCCAGTTTGTGGACAAATGTATCATACGCGTCGAATCACGCAGAAGGTAAGCACCTGACACTTTTTGAAAATAGAGTAGGAGAGGTGGAATGATTTGGCTCCTCTCATTTTGTAACGGAATTGATGAAACGATTGAGTTTCTAGAAAAAATGGGGGGAAAATTTTTGTATAAAGGGACACAAAAAGAAGAACACTAGGCTGGACCTTTTTGGTATCGATTGTAATAGAGTTTTACATTGGAAGAAGTTAATATACAAGCAATTTGAAGATTCTCTATTCCGTCCAGACGGTATTATCAAGTTTACTTCTTTGTGTTTTATGTTTCATTTCATTTCGCTCATTCATAACTGATGTGCTTTTTTTATAATTTAGTATGACCACTACTATAACAAAAGAATTATGGTTTTCTATCTCTGTCTATTGTTTTTCCTCTGCACCGGCTATCAGCGGGTGTAAGACCAATTCGCATTTTCAGAATTCTACGTTTACTCTCGGCTACGTCGGTTATTTTCTCACCAATTTCTTCTTCTGCTTATATGTGACTTTTCTTTTGACAGGAACCTCATGTTATACACAGCTAAATGTTTTTCTTTTGCATCACACTTTTATATTAAATTATAATGCAGTTACGGGAAAGGGCCTTCTTTTGCAATCTTTATTTCATTCAGAAAACGTAAAAATCTCTCTTTATTTCGACCAAATTGAAACAGCACTGAAATCACTCTTTAAATTATTTCCTGTGGTTATTGTTCCTCAATGACTGTACCTGCAGCTACGTAACCTAATATTGAACGAGGGCTATCTAATCAAACACATATTGCTTTAAATCTTTTCGATACAATCCTCAAAACTGCTAACACCCAGGAAGAACTCGAGCGTTCATGGGCAGCCATTGAACGTGATATAACTGCTCAAGAGCAGTTGGAAGCTAGACGACGAGAACGTAGAAATCTACCCTAGTTTCTCATACCGAAGGTTAGTATAATCCTTTATCAACCTTCATCATAGTTTCGGATGCCTTGACACTGTACTTTTAAGCCTTAAGTACAGACTCAAGAACAACATCTTTCTGGCGCCGTTGTTGGGGATACGAAGTTATGAAATCTTTTTCCCTGGGAAAATGACAAACTATTTCATTGATAGTGTTACTCTTTGATAATGAACATAGAGTACACACAATTTTAAGGCTTTTAAAAAAAAAAGAAAATTCTTTCACTTGGCGACTCCACTGAAACACAAACTGGTGTCTGGTAGAAGGCATACCAGACAGAACCTGGATGGCAAGATGATTACGCCTGTTAATGATCTTGAAAAAATTTTAAAAGAGAGAGGCTCGTCTGAGGCAACCGCTACCGTTCATAAGCCCAAAAAACCACTTTTAAAGGCTAAATTCCCTTCAAAACCTCCTACTTCCTGCAGCCCTCTGTCTGATACCAGAGATCCGAAAACAAACTACTCTGAATTTAGGAATGAGATCCATCAGACTTTCCCATCTATAAACAAGGGAAAAGGTCCTTTAGAAAGATCGTTGTCATTTGACCTACTAGCCTTTCTTCAACAGAACTTCCCAGTTTCACCTGATTCAAAAGAGTGTGTTACACCCTCATTTTCTACTCCCAAGTCGATGGCATGCATCGGAGGAGGAGGTAGAGGACAACTGAATGTCCCTCCTCCTAGATTATTTGCAAAAGTAGCAGTGAGATACGCCCTCCTAGTTTTACCCGTTCACCTCCATGATTTACCTGACAACTACATTAAAAATCTTCCTAAGTTTACTGGGGAGGGAGATCTAACCGCAGCTGAGCATATAAACTTTTTTGACCAGTTCGCAGACATCTGTGCTATTGAGCACGAGGATGTTTATTCTAGACTTCTTGTACATACCTTTGAAGGACAGGTCTGAACTTGGTTTAGGATCCTTCCTGCAGCTTCTATTCAGACATATGATGCATTGGAAGATGCTTTCCTCAGACAATGGGGACAGCGGAAAGATCACTTATATTACCTTACCGAGTTTGGGTCTCTAAAGAAAAAGAACTCAGAAATAGTTATGGAATTTATTCTGAGATTTAACAAACTGTATAATAAAATTCCAGCCATTGTTAAACCTTCCGAACCCTCAGCCAAAGTAACCTTTGCGGGAGCTTTCGAACCTGATTTTTCCCTACTTTTGCGAGAAAGAAGGAGCCACCCTAAATAGAATGCAAGATGATGTTGTCGAAATAGAATCTAATATGATGGCTTCAGGCAAGTTAAAGGCTAAAGTAGAAACAGTCAACCGAGAAAATAGACGCTATAGGGAACCAGCGGGTCCTTCGGGGTCAAATAGA
>ML827249.1:99383-114172 GCA_009831015.1 Picea engelmannii | reverse complement strand
GAGGCTAAGTGTCGTTCGAGCATATTAAAAAATTCATCAGTGAAGCACCTGTGTTAGTAAGCCCAAATTACTTGAAAGATTTCCTCATCTTCTCATTCACTTCTGAACATACTATCGCCGCGGTGTTGCTACAAAAAGATGATGAAGGCTTTGAACACCCGATCGTATTTTTTAGCAAGAGCCTAAGAGACGCCGAACTAAAATATGATATAATAGAAAAACAGGCGTACGCAATGGTGAAATCGCTTAAAGCATTCAGAACTTACGTTCTGCATTAAAAAATTATCGCGTACGTACCAACAAGTGTTGTGAAAGATATATTGGTACAGCCTGATAGTGATGGAAAATGAGGGTGCTGGCTCGCTAAAATACAAGAATTTGATCTGGAAGTCAAGCCTACTAAATTGATAAAGGGGCAGGGTCTGGCCAAACTCTTGGCTGAGTCGAACCTTAGAGCTCTTGACATCAATTGCCTACAAGGGGAAGATGGAGACACACATTTGCAAGAGCCGGATGACCAGACACATCCAAGCAAGGTTGAAGAAAATTTCATGTCGTCAGGATGGTATAAAGATATAGTTTTCTATTTGTTTAACCTGAAATGTCCAGATGGACTAACACCAACCAAATGCAGAACTTTAAAACTCCATGCTGTAAAATATTACATCTCCGAAAATCAACTATATTGGAAGGATCCACTCGGGTTCTTACTAGTCTGTTTGGTTGAGTCGGAAACTCCACGGGTTATGGAAGAATTTCATGAAGGAGTCTGTGGAGGACACCATGCATGGAGAGCCATGGCCTACAAGATCCTGAGGGCCGGATACTATTGGCCAAAATTATTTTCGGACGTCAATGCCAAAGTACGTGCCTGTTTCTCATGTCAAATATTCGCTGGTAAGCAGAAACGCCCTGCACTACCACTCGTTCCAGTCAAAAATGAAGCCCCATTTCAACAATGGGGATTAGACTTCATAGGGGAAATTAATCCCCATTCCAGTGCTCAACATAAGTGGATCTTAATAGCCACAGATTATTTTACAAAGTGGGTGGACTTTAATCCCCATTCCAGTGCTCAGCATAAGTGGATCTTAACAGACTCGGTGGTGATCGACTTCTTGGAAGATAACATCTTGTCGAGATTCGGGTGTCCCCGAAAGATTGTTACCGACAATGCCCAGGCCTTCAAATCCATGGCTATGATCAATTTCTGCCAGAAGTATAGTATCGTTCTCGGCCATTCCACTGCTTATTACCCTCAGGGAAATGGGCTGGCCGAATCATCTAACAAGAGCCTGGTAAACATAATAAAAAAAGTACTGAATGAAAACAAAATGTCCTAGCATGTGCATTTGAAGTACGCGTTGTGGGCAAATTGCATCAACACTAAAATATCTATCGGCATTTCACCGTTTCAGATGGTCTATGTGACTGAGGTGGTTCTGCCTATAAACTTAGCATTGCCAGTGATGAAATTATGGCAGGATCAGAATGAAGAACCCAATCATGTAACCAGGAGAATTAACCAGCTGATCGAGGTTCAACAACATAGAGTGGAGGTTGATGAGAAAATGCAAAAATACCAGGACGATATGAAAGCAGTGTTCAACATCAAGGCAAAGAACAGAGAATTCCTCCCAGGTGATTTAGTGTTAAGATGGGATACGAGAAGGGAAGAAGCCGCAAAGCATGGCAAATTTGATCACCTTTGGTATGGACCATTCAGGGTCTCGGATCCAGAAGGAAAGAATTCCTTTCTTCTGGAAAATATTGATGGAGAATTTCTCAGCGCCCCGATCAACAGGCGGTATCTAAAGCACTACATGACGTGAAAGTCATCAATTAAAAAATAAATAAAATAAATAAAAAAAAATAAAATAAATAAATAAATAAAATTTTGTACATATATTTGTAAATAAATAAATTTGTTCAAACATGTACTATTAATTTTTGGTTTTCGTTCCTAAACTCTCAACACGTTTTCAATAAAATTTGTATTTGTTTTTACAGGATTCCAGCTGCAGACGAAACTAGCTCAAAAAATTAAGGTGCAGGTCGGTGTGGGAAATAGAACAACATAAAAAAGGTGATACTTAAGATATTTCATAAGTTCATAGAGAAAGTGAAAAGAAAAGATAGAGGTGAGCTTTCTAAATACACAGGTCATGAGAGGTTGTTTAAGCAAACTAAGGTAACATTTTTCAAATTTTCAATATAATGGGTTAGATAACAAGAATATTTTTAGTTTCATAATCTTCAAATGAAATAATTTGAATGAATACATTAAACCTAAAACAATCAGTCATAATTTTTGTTCCTAAATATATTCAAAAATCAGTCCCGAACTGTGGTGACCTTTTGTATATTAAGCCATTGAATTGCTGCCTGGTTTTTTGTCTATCTTTGGGCCTAAACTTTTAGTGAGTCACTATCTTCCCGAGTCTTTGTGAAGAAATAAAAGTTTTTCATTTTAAACCTCAGGGATTTTGAAACGGATCCTAATAAGAGAGTTGGTCTTCACAACTACTTAATCTTATACTAAGCCAAGGAACGTTTATAGCGATCCTAACTTTCCTAGGTTTTTCAACAGCGTCGAAAAAATCAAAGCTTGCTTGAACAGGATGTCCCTTAAAAATTTTATTATTCTCCCCTGTCTCCTGAGGAATGAAGGTCTTGTGAGGGTCAAAGGAAGTTTTATACCGAGTAATCAAAATAAGTTGACAGAGCTCTGATAAAAAATTATTTCACAGATCTCATCCTTGATATAAACTGATTGCTCCCATCTTCGTGTTTTAAAAGTAAATACTAAGACAGGTGCTGAAAGGAAATTTAGAAATGATTGCCCCCACCTAGTCCATTAAGAAGATGAAAGGAAATTCAGAAATGATTGCCCTCATCTTAGCGTTTAAACACATAAATATTTTCCGAAGTGGTGAAAAGAAATTCAGTGAAAAAAGGGTCAGACAACTTCACCGGGGTACTGAACAGGCTCACTGGCAGTGAAGCAATGTCTGAGAGATCTGTAAAGTTGTTACACATAAATATCAATCTACTCCGGTAACCAACACTTTCTGAAAGCCTGATCATTTCCCCAAATTCCGATGGGACTTCCCTTTTTAAAAAGTGTATAATAACATTCGTTTAATGCAAGCTGAGAATCGTAAGATCTGTTGAATATCCTAGGGTTGTTTTGACTGTCTTAAAGCATCCCCAAAGTTATTATTGAGAAAAGGAACGTTGTGAAAGTGACTTCAGCTGTGTTTAGAAAGAATATCTGAGTTCGAAAAAAAAATTCTGAGGTACAAAACAAAGATTTCACCCCCCCCCTTTTTTTTTTATCTTTTTCCTTGAATGTTTCTGTTGATTTTAGCCTGTGACTCCATTTACCCAATACTGGCACCTAGTCTACTATTCTTCCCGCCTCACAGGAAAGCAGGATTCCTAGTTGGAGCCTATGTTGGAGCCGCCCTTGTTTTTACCTTGCACAATTTTCAATTTTTGATACTTAAAATCTAAAGATTGATTTTCCTTTTCCTTCCGAGATCTTAAGACTCTGAAATCTTGTCGCCTGCACAGAAATGTTTTGTAATTTCAAAACAGATCCATTTTCATGAGTATGTTCACTCTTTTGTTTCATTTCGGGGTCTCACAGGTCGGATACTTTAAACCTTGAGTTCACACATCCCAAGTCACTAAACGACGAAATCGTTTTCAATTTCCGCCCAAGACATTAACTAGGTTAAATCTTGTAACTCATGAGTGGACGTTGTCGGGAGTTCGCGTCTCGGCATTCGTCAAACCCAAGTTTCTGTTCTTACAACCCCAAGAGCCGAGAACGCGATAATTCTTGCGATAACCCTGGTCAAGGATTAATGGTCAAAAAACTAACCATGGTTAAATTTGGTGCTCGACATTTCGCCACTCGTCACTTTCTTTCATAAAGTTAAGGCATCTAAAATCCTGACTCACGAGGTTGCGACATGATTATGGCAAGATTAATTAGTAACCTAATCTAATATTTTCTTCCCATATTTTGTTCCTTAATTATCGCCACATCGTGGTATCGTGACTCGACATACCATTCCCCCAAAAATCTATCTTCGAACTTCCGAGTCGAGATATGGCAAATAAATTAATTATGCAATTAATGATGCTCCAAATCATGATTACTATTAATTGAATCCAAGTCGGCCCTCGCAGTCCCACGAGTTAAAGATTCAAATTGTTGAAAGGAAATCCATGATGCAGCGATAAGCGAGAAAATGGTTAACATTGCTAAGTTTGAAATTTTAAAATAAAACGAGATGCGTCCCGTCCTGCGCATCGAGGTTTGCACATTTCCCAAAGCACCTGCTGCTCTCCATACCCCGACTGCATGTCAAGCCGCCAAACATTGATGACATTAATAAAGAATTAGGGTAAATCCAAAAATAAACAAGATCGGATTCACGCAATAAATTGTTTCTAATTGCGATTTGACAGACTTAATTCGAATAGTACAGAGTTTTCAAATATATACAGGAGTTTCATTTTATTTTAAACATTTCTTACAAGCACGCAGAGCTCGTCATTTTCCGAGTGAACTTATTTCTGCATGTATACGCAGGTTTATCTCAGAAGAGCGAAAACGCAAGCTTCAGCCATGGCTCCACGGAAAGCAGCAAAGGATAACGTTGATGATGCAGGGCAAGGTACAAATACTGCCTCCGACACTTCACCTCGGAGTGGCGGTTCGGTTCGAAATTGGTCGTTTGTTTCAGATATCCTACAAACCGAGTTGGTAAATTATTCAGACTCAGATGACAATGAAAAGGATGATTTGAACACTAAATATAAGATTGTTGTTCAATCTATAATGCATAAGATAGCAACCAGACCATGGTTTCTCCCCTATTATGATATGATCCAATGGGCTTTGGATCACATAGACTTGCCCACCAGAACTATCCTAAACGACCAGCGGGTCACGGTTGGGACTTTTAGACCAGAACACATCCAAGGCATGTATAAACTTCCGTCAACATCTGAATACACGTATGATGTTGATTTCCTGGAGAAGTTCAAATAGAAGGAGTGCATTGAATTTGATAAAACCATGCCCATTTTGATTAAAGATTGGGTTTCACGCACCGCGAAGTTCAGGGAAAATGACAAGGGCATACATTCTATCGATTCTTTGGGGCCACAATATAAATATGTAGCCATGATGAACTGTCGGATTTTTGGGCGAGAGGATACATCACATTTTTACATATCTTGGGTACCTCTCATATTTTGGGTTGGTGAAGGTTGCTCATTCAACTGGGCGAAGATGCTCTCAGACAGCTTGTTCAACAGGGTCACCGAGTATCGGGAGAAAAAGGCCAATGGGAAACCATCAGCATTTTTCATGTCTGCGTATATCATGGACGCAGTATGTTCCATGACTCCATTCCATTTGATGAATTGGGCTTGGAATCCTACTCACGAAAAAGCTGTACACGAGTATCACGACAAGTTGTGGGAGGATAAAGCAGACAAATTTATTTATGAAATTTTCAACTGGGTGATGGTGCCCCTGCACATCGCCATTTTTGGTCATTCACCACCTTGCATCTCGGATATCATTGCTGCAAATCTGAGTGGCATCACGGACTGGTACGTAGAAGCAGAGTTTTCCTACTTCAGAGTGTTCGGAGCTGCTATTCCCCCTCTTGTGCTACCATTGTTCATCCCCGACAAGCTGGCCTGTCGCGAGATTGCCCGACAAACAGTGATCGGCGGAGTAAGTAAAGAGCTCAAAGCGTCATCAAAGAAGGTATGGCCATTTTTCCCCATTCGGCTAAATGCTTATTATTTATTGGATTTTGGACATGCTAAAGCTGAGGCTGCAACCTTAGAAGACTTGAGTTTGGTCTCTATTGAGTATAAAAAGCATGATCCTCAGAAAATTGTAAGAACCCATTTGTCAAATTGTGGGTTGAAGAGGTTTGAACACGAGTGTTCATCCTCGGATGATATTTTCCGAGGGGCGAGGTCTTATGGGGAAGTGCTAGTTCGGATCATATCTTTAGCACCCAAGGACATGGCCTCTGTTCTAAAGTTTCAGGAGCATAGAAAAAGATGTCTCCCCGTTGTGCTGGGAGGTTTGGGTCTTTCCGAGGAAAAAGAGAAGGATGCTGAAGGTTCCGAAGAGAAAATTCCTAACCCCAAAAAACACTAGGAAGGGGGGTCTGGGAAGAATCCCAAAGCAAAGGAAGAGACCAAAGATCCATCCAGGGAACATAGTCCGGAGATGGAAGTTAAGAACACAGACCCGCTAGAAACCCAGAATCTCGAAACTGAGATGAAGACCTCGGATCCTCCAAAGAAGGTCGTCACACCAGGAAAGGCAGCAAAACAGATCGGGGAACCCATTACTTCTGTCACCCCCTTGCAGTCAATGCAAGGGAATATAGAAGAGGGATGGATTTTCGGTGAGGAGATAATGCCTATCAGAGTGGAAGAGCTTCCCCCAAATGAGTTCTTCTTTGACAAAAAGAGGAAAGCAGTTGTGAAAAGGGAGTTCTACCAGGATGAAGGATCAACAGCTAAAAAATTCAAAGTGATGATAGATGGAAAGAATAAAAAGAGAGAGGAATTCACCACAGAGATCGTGGGGACGCTGGGAGCGTATCCATCGGCAAATCAATTCTCGGTCGGGATGTTGAAAAATCAGCTCAAAAGAAAGAATCGCCTGATCAAGACACTCGAAGCCCGAGTAGCTTCGGCCGCAGAAAGCACTAAGAGTCAGGCAAGTGGAGAAATAGAACTAGCCCGATTGGCTGATCAAAAGGAAATTGAAGTCCTCAAAACCAAGTTGGAATAGGCGAATTCAGTGATCCTAGATGGTCGGATACAGCCAAGTCAGCAGAGGAGTATCATCACAGGGTTACAGGCTCAGTTAGAGGTTGCTGAGAGCAAAATGATCGACGTCGAGGGGTTTAAATCCTAGGCGATTGACATCAAGGGAAGGATCTATTCTGTAAAATAAAGTCTGTTAGAAAAAGTAGGGGTGATCCGAGAAGACTGTGTTTTAATGCATCGTATTTCAGAAAATCTGACTATCGAAGAAAGGAATGCAGAGGCTACTCGGGTCGCCTTTCAAGAGGTAGTAATAGCTACTAACAACAGATTTTCAGTAGGCCCTCCCGGACTCACCATCGCTGAACAAACTAGAGGTAATATTTTGTTAAAGGATTCGGAACATAATATTACCTTAAGCAAGGAACAGGCCCAAAAAGTAACCAATTCATTAGAAGAAGCCTTCAATGCTATAGATGGCGATCTATTAGGGATGGAAAGTGGAGGTGACTCAGAAATGTTAAGGCAAATGAATGTAGATTGGATCTCCCTCGATCTAAAGGAGAAGAATGAAAGAGATTCGGCGGATATCTCTAATGTGGACAGGGTAGACATGGCTCAAGTTGATAAACATTTGATTCAATCGAGTGCACAACTCAGCGCTCTTGACATCATTGACGCATAAATAGGTGGTAAACTTCCACAGTTGGCCCGAGAGTGCTATTTTTCCAAAGCTAGCTGTCAAGCGGAGCCTTCACAGCTTGTATCCCAGTTCATGGACAAATGTATCATATGCACCAAATCCACGCAAAGACAAGCACCTGGCACTTTTTGAAAATAGAGTAGAAGAGATGGAGTGACATCGCTCCTCCCAGCTATCAAGCGGAGCCTTCACAGCTTGTATACCAGTTTGTGGACAAATGTATCATACGCGCTGAATCACGCAGAAGGTAAGCACCTGGCACTTTTTGAAAATAGAGTAGGAGAGGTGGAATGATTTGGCTCCTCTCGTTTTGTAACGAAATTGATGAAACGATTGAGTTTCTAGAAAAAATGGGGGGGAAAATTTTGTATAAAGGGACACAAAAAGAAGAACACCAGGCTGGACCTTTTTGGTATCGATTGTAATAGAGTTTTACATTGGAAGAAGTTAATATACAAGCAATTTGAAGATTCTCGATTCTATCCAGACTGTATTATCAAGTTTGCTTCTTTGTGTTTTATGTCTCATTTCATTTCGCTCATTCATAACTAATGTGCTTTTGTTATAATTTAGTACGACCACTACTATAACAAAAGAATTCTGGTTTTCTGTCTCTGTCTATTGTTTTTCCTCTGCACTGGCTATCAGCGGGTGTAAGACCAATTCGCATTTTCAGAATTCTACGTTTACTCTCGGCTACGTCGGTTATTTTCTCACCAATTTCGTCTTCTTCTTATATGTGACTTTTCTTTTGACAGGAACCTCATGTTATACGTAGCTAAATGTTTTTCTTTCACATCACACTTTTATATTAAATTATAATGCAGTTACGGGAAAGGGCCTTCTTTTGCAATCTTTATTTCGTTTAGAAAATGTAAAAATCTCTCTTTATTTCGACCAAATTGAAACAACACTGAAATCTCTCTTTAAATTATTTCCTATGGTTACTGTTCCTCAATGACTATACCTGTAGCTACGCAACCTAATATTGAACCCGGGCTATCTAATCAAACACATATTTCTTTAAATCGTTTCGATACAATCCTCAAAACTGCTAACACCCAGGAAGAACTCGAGCGTTCATGGGCAGCCATTGAACGTGATATAACTGCTCAAGAGCAGTTGGAAGCTAGACGACGAGAACGTAGAAATCTTCCCTAGTTTCTCATACCGAAGGTTAGTATAATCCTTTATCAACCTTCATCATACTTTCAGATGCCTTGACACTGTACTTTTAAGCCTTAAGTACAGACTCAGGAACAACAGTTCCTTTCAATAGAAATATGATTGTTGTCTCTTTTTGACAAGATTATAGTCTCTGTTTCTTTCCATAGATAGAATAATTCATCTTTTTCTTTCCATCAATTTAATTCATAATAATAGTCATTTATGAAATTCTTTATCTAGATTAAAATGAATTCAATAGATTAATTAGTTCCTTTCCATTGCACAGCTTTAGATTTCAATTCCTAGAATAGTTAATGAATGTTTGAGGAACTTGATTGTTGATAAACTCAGATTTTCTTTCACTACACAATTTTAGCCTCTACAGGCTATCTTCATTGACTTTGTCGATATTCTTTGAGATAAAGATGAATCCTCGGGTTGATAAATTAATGTTAAACTAAGGTTGTTTTTAGACATCTTTAGAGCCCAACATTTTTTATTGATGCATGAGATAATATATATGTTGGTATACAGTTGATGCATGGTATGGCACAAGTTTAGTTGGTTGATGAGCAGAAACAAGTTGATGTGATAGTGAGAGAGACAATGAAAGAAACAATGATAGAGACAAAGACAGTGATAGAGATAGAGATAGTGAGAGAGACAATGATAGACACAGATAGAGATAGTGATAGTGATAGAGTAGTGAAAATGACAGTGGTTGAGTCCATGAAATTTGGTCTACATTTATACTTCAGGGCGATTGGATGGGGAAATGATAGGTGGTTGTAGATGAAGAACATAGGGGGTTGTAGCCTCCTTTTGGTTGGAGCGAGAGAATTGGGGAGTTGGATCTTCCTTCAGGTTGTATCCTGATAAATTAAGGGGTTGGAGCCTCCTTCTAGTTGCAGCTAGAGAATCATAAGTTGGTGCTTCCAATGTTTTTTTTCTTTTGTTAAATATATAAGAAAAGCGTTATGTGGTTTTCTCCCATTTGGTTTTCCATGTAAATTATGGTTTACTGTGTATCTATTGTGATGTGATGTTGTTTATTACTATACTACTTATAATCTATTGAATGGTACAGATAAACTGTTGAATATTATTGAAGTATAAACTATGGTAAAAATTAATAAAATTTCTCATTAATGATTCACCCTCCCTCTCAGTAATCCAACTATTGGGATCAGAGCAGGTCCTTCACAAAGCAGTCTAACCACTCGAAAGAGATCATAGACTATGCTAAGATTGGGGTTCCACAGTGTGAGGGTCAGAACTATGAATTTTGGACTAGATGGATGAAAACATATGTCCATGAACAAGGATTCGATGTTTGGCAAGCAGTAGTATATGTATACAAATTTCAAACACTCCCCCGATAGATAAGGATGGAAAGAAAATAAATATACACAAAATGCTATCTTTAATGGTTTGACTGAATCAATATACACAAAAGTTGTACATTCTGATTCCGCAAAATAAATATGAGACAAACTAAAGAATTTATATGAAGGAGATGCCAAGGTTAAGGGATCCAAAATTCAAACCTTTAGAGCCAAACTGAAAAATTTAAGATGAAGGAAGATGAAAATATTGCCTCCTACTTTCTACTCTGTTATAGTCCAAAATGTTAGAAAAACAGGACCGCGGAGCAATAAAATAAAAACATGTTGGAGTTACTTCACACACACCTAGGATTCCTTTTCCTAAGGTTTTTCCTTGTTTATTAGTCATAATTTCTCATTATCCAGTCTCCTATATTTTAGGGGAGAATATTCCACCTCAAGAATATTTTCTTTCAGTGGACACTTCAGTTTGACTAGTTGAGTTGAGTTTAGATGTTGCATTGGTTTTGTCACCATGAAACATTGGGATCATCACCATGATAATTTGACCTTTCCTTGGTATCATCACCATACTAGCGCATTACCCTTGATTCCCTAAGTTAACTCCTCACTACTCTCTGTTTAGTCAGTTAAATGAAGACTAGTTGACTAGTTCACTCAACTAGGTGGCAGTTCACTCCCATAACTGCCTGAGAGACTAGACTAGGTGGCAGTTAACTCCTGTAACTACTGGTGTGTGTCCAAATCACTCTAGACCACCACTATGGTGCATTGGTTCTCCTCCATTGTGCACTCATTGAGTTATACAGAGTATATCATGTGTAAATTATTCATTATTCATAACGGTTAATGAAAATTCTTCCATTCTTTCTCCCCCCCTTTTTTTTTTCTCAATTTCTCTCTGCAAATGTGTGTAGTATTTTCTATATATATCTATTATGTTCAATTTCAACACATTTACATGGTATCAAAATATCTATTATGTTCTATATAGAAAAATCTACACCAAAATGTTTTGCAGGTACAAAAGATTGAAGACAACGAAAAGATGGATTTCCAAAAATAATTCATTCTTACACCTTACAACTATTTTGCATGGAAGGAGAAAATAGCCATACATATCTGAACCATAGGGTTGTACAGTTTAACCTTGAATACATATACAGAACCAAAATCAACCATAGAAAAATCCAAGTACTTAAATCGCATGGATGAGGCACTCATAACAATTTGCAGTCTTATTTCTCACGATCTCCTTTTTCACATATATTCCTGTAAGACTCCCAATGAAGCCTGGAACACCTTGGAAGGGATCTTTGGAAAACATGATGAGATGAGGGGACACATGTTGGAGGTGGATATTCTCACATTGGATCCAAAAATCTTCGATAATATCCAAGATTTCTTTACAAAATTCAAGGATTTACTGTCGCAACTCAAAGCTTGCGGGGTTGATAAATCAAAGGAGGAGAAACCAATGGTTCTCACCATTCTCTCAATATTGGTCTTGAATTCTTTTTATTCATATCCACATTCCATACTGTGAGATTCGCCTCTGGAGCCACCAAGAATATGCCTTCTCTTGAGGAATTTATTGAATCCCTGACACAAGAGCAAACCAACCTCATCGACATGGGCACAATCAAAGGCCCAAGGGTGCATGCACTCACTGTGCATGATGGCAGCCACAAATATCAGAAATATAAATATAAATACAAATGAAAATCTCATGCACATATGAAGAAGGAAGGATACATAAAACCCTTCACCGATGCCTCTGGATCCAAAGGGGAAAAGGGAAGAAAAGGGAAGAAAAGGGAAGAAATGAACATACTGTCACAAAAGATTCCATTCGGAATCCAAATGCATGCAAAAAAAAAAAGATCTGATGTCTCAAATAATTCAAAAAAATAACCTTGGATATCGCATCCCCGAGGATGCCAAGAAGAAGAATCCAGAAGATCTGAATTCCAAGAAAGGCAATTCTAGCCATGCCTTGATATCCATCAACTCCTCAACTCCTCTCATGATGCTTGGATATTAGTTTCAGGAGCATCACATCACATGGTTGCCTCAAAAGCAGTATATTCTTCTTTGGATGCATGCAAAGGTCCTCCTATTATTATGGGGGACAACTCTTCTATCGAAGTCACTGACAAAGGAAGGATTAAACTCACCAATGGAAGCTTCGAGAATGTGCTGCACATTACCAAACTTTCTGTCAACCTTCTCTCCATGTATCAGATGAAGAATTCCAACACCTAAAAGAAAGTCATATTCACACCAAATTATGTGGACATCTATGACATGCAAACCAACTCCATGGTTGCTACCAGTGAGGTAAATAATTAGTCTAGATTGTATACATTTTTTGAATTCATTGAACCTGATTCTTCTTTACTACTTACTCATGTTGAGGAAAGTAGTAGGATATGGCATGAAAGGTTTGGACAATTGAATTTCATATACATGAAACATCTTAGCAAGAAAAGATTGGTTGATGGTCTACCAGACATCCATTTCTCCAAGGGAGTATGTGAGGGATGTGTTCTCGGAAAACACCCTCAAGAGAAATTCGACAAAGGAAAGTCTCAGAGAGCTTCAACACCTTTAGATTTGATCCATAGTGTCCTTATGGGTCCTTTTCCGCATCCATCCATCAACAAAGCAAGGTTTTTTCTTATTTTTGTTGATGATTTCTCATGTTTTACATGGATCTACTTTCTCAGGAAAAAATTTGAGGTCTTTCAACACCTCAAATATTTCAAAGCCTTGGTTGAGACACAGAGGGGAAAGAATATAAAATTCCTATGAACTGATAACGAGGGAGATTATGTAAATCAAGAGATCCATAATCTTTTCCATGAGGAAGGGATCCAGTTGCAGCATACAGTTCCCTATACTGCGCAACAAAATGGAGTTGCTGAGCGAAAAAACAGATCTTTAAAGGAGATGGCATCTTGCATGCTGCATGTAAAGTATATACCATAGATACTATGGGAAGAAGCACTTAATTGTGAAACATACATCCAAAACAGATCTCCCCGTGGATTTGTCAAGGATAAGACCCCCTACGAGGCTTGTAGTGGCCTCAAACCGGAAGTCACCCACTTTCGTATTTTCGGTTCACATGCATGGGCCCAGATTCCCTCTGAAAAGAGGAAGGCACTTGATCCACAGAGCATTGAGTGCATTTTTTTTTGGATACCCTGACAGTGTGAAGGGATATAGACTTATTTATATTTATTTAGACTGGATCATCATTGAGCAAAGTGTCCAATTCAAGGAAAGTGTCTCACATGTACCTCAGCAACCACATGCAGACACCTTCATTCTTCCACCTGTCCGATATGATGAGCATGCACATGTCGACTCTTCATGCGAGAGTTCCATTTCATAGGACTCAGATGATTCAGATTCAAAGTCAGTATAGTCAGATCCAGAGTCAGATCATCCATATGCAGTTGTAGAGACAGAGTAGAGGCCCAAGTGGGCATAGACTACTCTTCAGGATGCAGGGTATCTCGTTGGTGATCCAACTGATACTAGGAGGACTCAATCTGATTTTGAGGAGCCTCATGTTGCACTCACTACCACTTAACCATTTCCCTCCAGGCATCTTTTCTTGGTTCAGTCTTCAGATCCATATTATTATGGCGTGGCTGTTAGAAATCCCTTTTGGGAATCCACCATGCAGGAGGAGTACAACTCCCTCCTCAAGAACCAGACTTGGGATCTGGCTCCCCTTCTTTATGGGAGAAAACTTGTCAAATGTAGATGGGTCTACCAGACCAAGAACGTAGCAGATGGATAGATGATCAGATACAAATCCATTCTTGTTTCCAAAGGCTTTCAGCAGGTTCATGGCATTGACGATGTTGAGACCTTCACTCCAGTAGAGAATATGGATTCCATAAGATTATCACTTTCCATTGTGACAACCAAGGGATGGGAATTCCATTAGATGGACATGAAGAATGCATTTCTTCATCGTGATCTCTCTGAGGAGATATACATGGAGAAGCCCCAGGGATTTATGCAGCACTCATATTTGGTATGTGGACTGAGGAAGTCAATATATGGCCTCAAGCAGGCTCTGAGGGAATCATATGCCAATATGGACTCCTACCTATTGTCACAAATTTTTTTACACTGTAAATCAGACCCGAATGTCAACATGCTCAGGACGGCTGATTCACTTCTACTTTTAGTTTTGTATGTTGATGATTGGTTGATCACCGACTGCTCGACTTCAGTGATTTCTATAATCAAGAGGATTCTACATGACAGGTTTTTTATGATGGGAATGGGTCTTCTACACTTCTTCCTTGGACTTGAGATTAGTCAGGATGCATCAGGCATCAAATTGTCTTAGGCCAAGTATGCAAGAGATATCCTTGAGAGATTTCACATGATAGACTGCAAGTGTGCTCCAACTCCTTTGCTATCAGGATTCAAACTTGAGGATGGTGGGGAGACTCCACTGGTTGAAAAAACACTGTACAAAAATCTAGTGGGGAGCTTTTTGTATCTCACACACTCCAGACCAGACCTCTCATATGTAGTTGGTGTAGTTTCCAGGTTCATGTAGGAGACACATGAGCTACATTGGAAAGCTGCAAAGCATATCCTTCAATACGTATAGGGCACCATCACCTTTGGGATTCATTATGTAGTAGACTCTACATTATATCTCATCGGTTTTACTGATCCTGACTGGGTTGGCGATAGAACTGATCACAAGTCCACAT
>ML827249.1:80846-96322 GCA_009831015.1 Picea engelmannii | reverse complement strand
TTTGTGCAAATCGCTTTACAACAAGTCTAGCCTTGTACCGCTTTTTTCCTCCATCTTCTTCCTTCAACTTGTAAACCCATTTATTTTTCAATGCTCTCTTTCCTGTAGGAAAATGAACCAGATCCCAAGTCTAGTTATTTAGCAGGGAATCCATTTCCTCTTTCATGCCTTTCTCCCACTTCTTTTTAGTGTCTACTTTCATTTCCTCTTCATAACATTATGGTTCACCAGAATCAATCAACAATAAATAATACAATAAAGGAGAGTATCATGTTGGTACATGTTGGTTCTGTTGTTATACTTGCAGGAGAATATCTTCTAACGATACTTTCAGGAGTTTGAGGTACATGTTGCTTCTGTTGTTATACATTCTGATTTTATGGTACCTTTGGAATTTCTTTTTCAGTGATCTCATCAAGCACTATGCATTCTAGTTTTTCTTTTTCCTTTTTCTTTCCCTGCAACTGATCTTTGTACATGACCTTCTCATTGAATATGACATCTCTACTCCTAATGATTTAATGATTTTCATAATCCCATAAGTGATAACCGAAATCATTAACACTGTATCCAATAAAGGTACACTTATTGTATTTTGCATCAAGCTTTGTTCTATTTTCTTTATCAATACAGACAAATGCTTCACAACCAAAAGTCTTCAAAAATAATAGTTTACATTTTTACCTATTCATGCCTCTGCTGGAATTCCACCATCCAAAGAGATTGAAGGTCCTTTGTTTATTAAGTAAACAACAATATCTACAACATGTGCCCATAATTGTAAGGGAAACCCAAAATGCAATCTCATACTCCTTGCATGCTCCATGATTTTCCTGTTTATCCTTTCTGACACACCATTTTCTTGTGGTGTTCCTAGAACTCTCTTCTCTCTATGAATCCCATGGTATGAACAATAATCATCAAAATCCTTGCTACAATATTCAACTCCATTGTCTAATCTGAGAAACTTCAACCTTTTTCCTATCTCATTCTCAACCAAAGCTTTCCATTTCTTAGAAGTATCAAAAACATCATATTTTTGTCTAATGCAATAAAACCAAGTTTTTCTAGTTGTATCATCAATCAAGGTAACATAATAATGAGAGCCACCAAGAGATGATACCTGAGATGGTCCCCATACATATTTATGCACAAGCTCTAATATTTTACTCTTCTTTCATTTTCTGACTCTGAGAAATATGACTCTATTTTTTTTTACATAAACAAAATGCTCACAGAAATCGAAATCAATTTGTTTAAGATCTAGAAAAAAAAATATTTTATGAAGTATATGCATCCCCTTCTCACTCATGTGTCCAAGACTATGATGTCAGAGTGTTGTATCCACTTCTATAGAAGCTAAAGAGATAGAAGAGTTAGTATTACCAGTACATAAATATAATGTACCTACCTTCTCTCATTTTTCTATCACCAGTGATCCTTTCATGGCCTTCCACACCTTATCTGTAAATATGGATATACAACCTTCACTTGCCAACTACACAGTTGAAATTAGATTTTTCCTTAGATCTGGAACAATTGGCTCATGTTTTCATTGATTCCAAAGGTTTGATTTATTTATGTCAAAGGATTGATGAAAAGTGATTGATTGATGTCAATGCCAAAGGATTGATTGATTGATTGATTGTCATAACATACTAATGTAATATGTATTGTCCTTGATGAGAATGGATAGATATCAAGTGGAATCATAGTCATATGATGACATGCATAGATGAATATAAATCAATGAGTTTTCATTGATATGATGCATAGATGAATATGGATCAATGAGTTGTCATTGATACATAATACACGATGAAGATGGATCGATGTGATTTCTTTGATATATGATGCATAGTTGGGTTGATGTAAAGATGAATCATTATTGTATTATCATGGTTGATAAGGTGTAAAAATGGATGAACTCCACAGTGGTCTCGTTATGGTGAAAACCCTCACAGGAAGACGCTTTATGATTGTTTTATCTAAGAAAAATGGTTGGAGAACCCATGCTTGATTGTGGAATAATGAGATGAAGATCAGTGAATTTGTCACTGAAACTATCCTAGATGGATAATGTTTTTCATGCCATTTCTGGTGGTATGTGGACCATCACATAACTCCTCACAGTTTGAGATTTATGGTCTTACAAAGTTGGACGACCCTCATATATAGGCTTGAAGCCCCAAAAGGTCAAAGAAGTCAAAGTTCTTGAAAAGAATAAATCATTTGATAAAGTAATGTGACAAAGTTAAGAAGGATTATTTAAATGATAAAATAAAGTGAAAAAATCAAAGAATATTATTTAAATGATAAAGTAAGGTGACAAAGTCAAGGAGGATTATTTAAATAATAAAGTAATGGAGAACTTTCTAAGTATCTTGAATGGTTTGACTGAATCAATATACACAAAAGTTGTACATTTTGATTCTGCAAAATAAATATGAGACAAACTAAAGAATTTTTATAAAAGAGATGTCGAGGTTAATGGATTCAAAATTCAAACCTTTAGATCCAAATTGAAAAATTGAAGATGAAGGAAGATGAAAATATTGCCTCCTACTTTCTACTGTGTTATAGTCCAAAATGTTAGAAAAATAGGACCACAGAGCAATAAAATAAAAACATGTTGGAGTTACTTCACACACACCTAGGATTCCTTTTCCTAAGGTTTTCCCTTGTTTATTATTCATAATTACACATTATCCAGTCTCCTATATTTTAGGGGAGAATATTCCACCTCGAGAATATCCTCTTTCAGTTGACACTTCAGTTTGACTAGTTGAGTTGAGTTTAGATGTTGCATTGGTTTTGTCACCATGAAACATTGGGATAATCACCATGCTAATTTGAAATTTCCTTGGTATCGTCACTAGACTGACACATTACCTTTTATTCCCTAATTTAACTCCTCACTACTCTCTGTTCAGTCAGTTAAATGAAGACTAGTTGACTAGTTAACTCAGCTAGGTGGCAGTTCACTCCCGTAACTGCCTGAGAGACTAGACTAGGTGGAAGTTACCTCCTCTAACTGCTGGTGTGTGTCTAGATAACTCTATACCACCACTATGGTGCATTGCTTCTCCTCCAGTGCACACTCATTGAGTTATACAGAGTATATCATGTGTAAATTATTCATTATTCATAACGGTTAATGAGAATTCTTCCATTCTTTCTCTCCTTCTTCTTTTTTCTCAATTTCTCTCTGCAAATGTGTGTAGTATTTTATATCTAGATATATTATGTTCAAGTTAAACACATTTACATGGTATCATAGTCGACAAACTGATAATAAAAATCTACACCAAAAGTTTTTATAGGTACAAAAGATTGAAGACAACGGAAAGATGGATTTCCAAAAAGAATTCATTCTTAAACCTTACAACTATTTTGCATGGACGGAGAAAATAGACATACATTCCTGAACCATAGGGTTGTACAGTTTAACCTTGAATATAAATACATGATCGACATCAGCCATAGAAAAATGCAAGTACTTAAATCGCATGGATGAGGCACTCGAAACAATTTGTAGTCTTATTTCTCTCGATCTCCTTTTTCACATATATTCCTGTAAGAATCCCATTGAAGCCTGGACCACCTTGGAAGGGATCTTTGGAAAACAATATGAGATGAGGGGACACATGTTGGAGGTGGATATTCTCACATTGGATGCAAAAATATTCTATAATATCCAAGATTTCTTTACAAAATTCAAGGATTTACTGTCGCAACTCAAAGCTTGTGGGGTTGATAAATCAAAGGAGGAGAAACCAATGGTTCTCACCATTCTCTCCAATATTTCTATTGAATTCTCTGTATTCATATCCACATTCCATACTGTCAGATTCATCTCTGGAGCCACCTAGAAGATGCCTTCTCTTGAGGACTTTATCGAATCCCTGACAGAAGAGCAAACCAAGCTCATCAACATGGGCACAATCAAAGGACCAAGGGCGTATGCACTCACTGTGCATGATGGAAGCCACAAATATCAGAAATATAAAGATAAATAAAAATAAAAATCTCATGCACATATGAAGAAGGAAGGATACATAAAACCCTTCACCGATGCCTCCGGATCCAAAGGGGAAAAGGGAAGAAAAGGGGAGAAATGGATGTACTGTCACAAAGGATTCCATTCGAAATATGAATGCATGCAAAAACAAATAGATCTGATGTCTCAAATACTTAAGAAAAACAACCTTGGATATCGCAACCCTGAGGATGCCAAAAAGAAGAAGCCAAAAGATCTGAATTCCAAGAAAGGCAATTGTAGCCATGCCTTGATATCCATCAACTCCTCTCCCAATGCTTGGATATTAGATTTAGGAGCATCACATCACATGGATGCCTCAAAAGAAATATATTCTTCTTTGGATGCATGCAAAGGTCCTCCTATTATTATGGGGGACAACTCTTCTGTCGAAGTCATCGACAAAGGAAGGATTGAACTCACCAACTGAAGCTTCGATAATATGTTGCATGTTCCCAAACTTTTTGTCAACCTTCTCTCCATGTATCAGATGACAAATTATGACACCTGAAAGAAAGTCATATTCACACCAAATTATGTGGACATCTACGACATGCAAACCAACTCCATGGTTTCTACCGGTGAGGTAAATAATCAGTCAATTGGACAATTGAATTTCATATACATGCAACATCTTAGCAAGAAAAGATTAGTTGATGGTCTACCAGACATCCACTTCTCCAAGGGAGTATGTGAGGGATGTGTTCTCGAAAAACACCCTCAAGATAAATTCGACAAAGGAAAGTCTCAGAGAGATTTTGCACCTTTAGATTTGATCCATAGTGACCTTATGGGTCTTTTTTCGCATCCATCCATCAGCAAAGCAAGGTTTTTTCTCATTTTTGTTGATGATTTCTCACGTTTTACATGGATCTAATTTCTCGGGAAAAAATATGAGGTTTTTCAACACCTCAAATATTTCAAAGCCTTGGTTGAGACATAGTCGGGAAAGAAGATAAAATTCCTCTGAAATGATAACGAGGGAGAGTATGTAAATCACAAGATCCATAATCTTTTCCATGCAGCAGGGATCTAGTTGCAACATATAGTTCCCTATACTGCGCAACAAAACAGAGTTGTTGAGTGGAAAAATAGATCTCTAAAGGAGATGGCATCTTGCATGTTGTATGAAAAGTATCTACCATAGAGACTATGGGACAAAGAACTTAATTATGAAACATACATCCAAAACAGATCTCCCCATGGATCTATCAAGGATAAGACCCCCTATAAGGCTTGGAGCGGCCTCAAACTAGAAGTCACCCACTTTCACATTTTCAGTTCACGTGCATGGCCCCAGATTCCCTCTGAAAAGAGGAAGGCACTTGATCCAAAGAGCATTGAGTGCATTTTTTTGGATACCCTAATGGTGTGAAGGGATATAGTCTTATTGATATTTCTTCGGATCGGCTCATCATTGAGTGAAGTGTCCAATTTGAGGAAAGTGTCTCGCATGAAACTCAACAACCGCATGCAAACACCTTCATTCTTCCACCTGTCTGAGATGATGAGCATGCACATGTCGAATATTCATATGAGAGTTATGATTTTGAGGACTCAGATGATTCAGATTCAAAGTCATTATAGTCAGATGCAAAGTCAGAGCATCCAAATGCAGTTGCAGAGATAGAGGAGAGGCCCAAGTGGGCATAGACTACTCTTCAGGATGCAGGGGATCTCGCTGGTGATCCAACCGATACTAGGAGGACTCGATCTAATTTTGAGGAGCCTCATGTTGCACTCACTACCACTTAACCATTTCCCTCCAGGCATATTTTCTTGGTTCAGTCTTCAGATCCATAGTCTTATGAGGAGGCTGCTGGAAATCCCTTTTTGGGAATCCACCATGCAAGAGGAATACAAATCCCTCCTCAAGAACCAAACTTGGGATCTAGTTCCCCTTCCTTCTTGGAGAAAACTTGTCAGATGCAGATGGGTCTACCAGACCAAGAGCGTAGTAGATGGAAAGATTATCATATACAAGTCCATTATTGTTGCCAAAGGATTTCAGTAGGTTCATGGTATTGACGATGATGAGACCTTCACTCCAATAGCGAATATGGATTCCATAACATTGGCACTTTCCATTGCGGCAGCCAAGGGATGGAAAGTCCATCAAATGGACGTGAAGAATGCATTTCTTCACCGTGATCTCTCTGAGGAGATCCACATGGAGCAGCCCCAAGGATTTATGCAGTACTCATCTTTGGTATGTCAACTAAAGAAGTCCCTTTATGGCCTCAAGCAGGCTCTGAGGGAATCATATGCCAATATGGACTCCTACCTGTTGTCACAAAATCTTGTATGCTGTAAATCAGACCTGAATGTCTACATGCTAAGGATGACTGATTGACTTCTACTTTTAGTTTTGTATGTTGATTATTTTTTGATCACCGAATTCTCGAATTCAGTGATTTCTGTAGTCAAGAGGATTCTACGTGACAGGTTTTTTATGATGGGCATGGGTCTTCTACACTTCTTCCTTGGACTTGAGATCAGTCAGGATGCATCAGGCATCAAATTGTCTTAGACCAAGTATGCAAGAGATCTTCTTCAGAGAATTCATATGACACACTGCAAGTCTTCTCCAACTCCTTTCCTATCAGGAATCAAACTTGAGGATGGCAGGGAGACTCCACTGGTTGAAAAAACACTGTACGAAAATCTAGTGGGGATATTTTTGTATCTCACACACTCCAGAACAGACCTCTCATATGCAGTTGGTGTAGTTTCTAGGTTCATGTAGGAGATGCATGAGCTACATTGGAAAGCTACAAAGTGTATCCTTCAATACATACAGGGCACCATCACCTTTGGGATTCATTATGTAGTAGAATCTACATTATATATCCTCAGTTTTACTGATTCCGATTGGGTTGGCGATAACACTGATCGAAAGTCCACATGTGGTTACTCACTCAGTCTTGGTTCCGAGCCTATCTGTTGGTCGAGCAAGAAGAAAGATGCCATTTCTCTATCTTCAGTCAAGGCAGAGTACAAAGGTGTAGTTAACATAACCATTTAGGATATGTGGCTACAACATTTTCTCACTGAGTTGGGCATTCAATTTCATCGGCCGATCATTATTTGGTGTGACAACCAGAGCACTCTGAAGTTTTGCAAAGATCCAGTTCAAAGGCAGCGGACGAAGCACATCAAGATCCACATGCACTACATCCAAGACTTAGTACATGAGGGGATCATCGACTTATAGTTCTGTCCTTCAATAGAACAGACGACAACCATCTTCACCAAGACCTTCACTGAGCATAATTTCCATTCTCTGTGAAGTCGTCTTGGAGTGAAGGACACAGTTTCCTAGAAACTGTAGTTCTTATTTTTACATACATTATGCCTTGAGGGGGGTTTTTTACCATGAGGAATTCCCTCTTTCCTCACTTTATTTCAGTGTATTTTTTGTATTTGGGTACCTAACTTGGCCTCATTGTTAGGACCCATTTTTGTATTTTCACCATAGTGATGTTCAGGGGGGGTGTTGGAGTTACTTCACACACACCTAGGATTCCTTTTCTTAATTTTTTCCTTATTTATTAGTCATAATTAGTCATTATTCAGTATCCTATATTTTAGGGGATAATATTCCACCTATAGAATATTCTCTTTCAGTTGACACTTCAATTTGACTAGTTGATTTGAGTTTAGATGATGCTTTGGTTTTGTCACCATGCAACACTGGGATCATCAACGTGCTAATTCAAACTTACCTTGGTATCATCACCAGACTGGCGCATTACCCTTGAGTCCCTGAGTTAACTCCTCACTACTTGTTGTTCAATCAGTTAACTGAAGACTAGTTGACTAGTTATCGCAACTAGGCGGCAGTTCACTCCCGTAACTGCCTAAGAGACTAGAATAGGTGGAATTTCACTCCCATAAATGCTGGTGTGTGTCTAGATCACTCTATACCACTACTATGGTGCATTGGTTCTCCTCCAGTGTGCACTCATTGAGTTATACAGAGTATATCATGTGTAAATTATTCATTATTCATAACAGTTAATGACAATTCTTCCATTCTTTCTCTCATTCTTCTTCTTTCTCAATTTCTCTCTGTAAATGTGTGGAGTATTTTCTAGTTAGATCTATTATGTGTAGGTTCAACACATTTACAAAAAAAATGCATAAATAAGACATAGAAGATACACAATACAATAGAGACATAGATATACATGGTTCACCTAGTGTGGGCTACGCCCACCAGAGAAAATTGGCAGGTCCTTCCTTTTTATTATACAAAAAATGAAGGGATACAACCTAAAAAACACCCGTTGTAACTTCATATTCTTTCTCTCACATTATCCTCTCTCAGAATACAATATTTGCAATGATTCATAGCCACAATACATTCCCCTCATAAAAGAGGGTTTCCTTCTAGGGAAAAAACCCTAACATCAATTATGTTGTCAGATCTGTGACCTTATAATGTATGGTCCATATTTACTATGAAATTACAAGATACATTTACAAGGCATTTTTTCCTTCAGGGGATTCTCCTCTGAAACCCCATCGAGGAATGTTGTCCCCCGAACCTCCGTCGAGGGATCGCTGGCCTCCGGACCCCCTAGCTGGGGGGATGAGCCCCACGAACCATGTAGGGGGCGGAATCCCCCCCTCCAAACCCCCCCCGAGTGGAGGGGTGTATAGTCTTCATGGGGTATAAACACAACTGAAAACAAATACCTATGAAACAAGAAGATAATCAGGCTCCACAACCAACAATTTCCCACTTGGAGAATGATCACAACAACTCCACTGTTGTTGTACCTACTAGACTATACTCCACCTTGGACCTGGAAAATTTCTCATCTTCACCTTCATGCTTGAATACCAAGTGAAAGTGAGCAGGAACTTAGTTTCTCCCCAGTTACTCCCTTTGTTAAAATGTTTGCAAGATTCTGGCTAGTGTGTATCTTTTCCAACTTTAAATGTCCATCTTTCAAGACAGATTGTATGAAATGGTACCTTTGTTGTATATGATTATTATTTGAGTGGAAGGATGATTTCTTTGCAAGATGAATGAAACTCTCACTGTCATAGTACAACCTTCTATTCTCCTTCTTCTTTCCCAATTCCTCCATAAACCTTTATAACCAAATCATCGCTTTACTAGCCTCTGTAGCAACAACATACTCTGCCTTTGTTGTTGAAAGTGCAAGAACCTTTTGCATTTTCTAAATCCAACTTATTGTTGTTCCACCTATAGTAAAAACATACCACGTGGTGCTCCTCCTATTATATTTATCACCTGCCATATCTAAATCAACATATCCATGTAGAACAATGTTTGAACCTCCAAAAATAATGCATGAGTAGAAGTACCTTTCAAATACCTGAGAATCCACTTTACTGCCTCCCAATGTTCTTTACCTGGATTTTTCATATACCTACCCACAAATCCCACTACATGTGCAATATCTGGTCTTGTGCAAACTATCACATACATCAAGCTGCCAATTGTTGATGAATAAGAGACCCTGGACATGTATTTTATCTCCTCTTGTGTCTTGGGAAACATTTCTTTGGTTAATTTGAAATGGCTAGCCAAAGGTGTACTAATTGGTTTTTCATTCTGGATTCTAAGCCTCTTCAACACCTGCTCTATGTTAGGGTCCTAACTCGCACATAGGTAGAGCAATATATCCAGATGTAATAAAGGTCAATATTAATAAGGCCTTTCAATAAAATAGAATAAGGTGGATGTAAGAAGACCTAATAGAATCTTCCGCTTCTAGAAGGATCTTCCTCTAGATGCTTCTCTTGATAGACATATTTAGTATAAATAAGGGTCGAGGGTATGAAAACCCTAGCTTGGATATTATTGTAACAGAGCGCTACTTGAATGGAGGTTGCCCCCTCAAAGAGGCTCGTGAACATTTCTTTCTAAATCAAAGTGCTATTTCTGTTGTTGTTCTTATATCATTTCTGTGTTATTGTGGAAATTATGGTGTTTATATTACTGTTATTCTGCCATTTCTAGCATTTTATTTTTGTTCTACATACTTTTTATATCTGGTATATTACAAGTGGTATCAGATCACTTTCCATGGTAGAAATTGTGGGAAATTCTTTTCAGAGTAGAGACGTATTCTAACGTCTTTAAGCCACAAAGATCTGTCATTACCCGCATAAACTCGTGGTTGAGGGATTCATACACATAGGAAATACAAGTGGTTCTTAAGTGCACATCTGTTGGCCACCCTTGTAACCCCTGTTGGTACCCCTTCGAGTGGTAGCGCATCAGACAACACATGTGTATGGATCGGCCTAGATTTCCTGAATCCCTCTTTAGATAAATCGATCGGTCGCTTGACTGCTACTGTGCTACCAAGAACAACACTCGGGAAGATACTCTCTAGTACTTGGGTAGTCAGGTAGTATAGATAAGGGTACGATCTATCCTCCTTAGTTAGTGCCCTGAGATATTGGGCTGAGTACTATTGTTGGACCCTGCACGTATATTAGAGAGTTATAGCACAGGGAAAACCCTTGTCTATAGAACCCTTGAATACCTAACCCTTGGGGGAAAGAAACATAAACAAATTAAAATAGACAAGATCTGTTGCCGCACAACTGTGTTCGGGTTTCCAAATCACTACACTTTTCTTAATGGTTAAGCATTTGGGGATTTCATCACTGCAATATTCTTCAGACTGGAGTATAACTCCGTAGGTGTGAAAAAAAAAGTCTGGAAAATTTTTCACCATTATTTGAGACCTATTCCATTAGATTCATATCTTCTCCCTTATCACATTCATCCATAATATATTTCGGCAAAACATTTTGCCCCGCCCGCCACTTTTCAGTTCATCCATCCTCATGGTCCATACCTATAGCCAAGACCTGGAAGCTCTCTTCAACACCTTGCAATCTGGTCTCCTCGAGATCCAAAAAGGAGTGAAACAACTCTGTGCCAATGTTTCCTCCATTGATACATCCATCAATACAACCATAAATACAACCATGCAATCCTCAATGGAGGAAGTCAAACAAGAACTGACCACCCAGCTTGAATCTGTCTTTGTATCACTCTGCACCAAACTGAAGATCCCTACAAATGACCCTTTCTCTGACGCACCTCCAAAGACTGAAGGTGAACATTCCTCCCATTCCCATACCTTTCATCACCATCACTTTAAACATGACCTATGCCTTTTGTAAGTGGATGTGACCAAATCTGATGGCTCGGACCCCACTGGTTGGTTAACCCAAATGGAACATTATTTCTCTTTATACAACATTGCAAATGACTTGGCCAAACTCCGGTATGGTGTTCTCCATCTAGATAAAGAATGTTGTCAATGGAGAAAAACTTCTCGTCAAGGGTATATTTCTTGGACCCAATTTGTGACTTAGCTTTATGAACACTTTCACACTGACACCAACCATTTGGGCCATTTGACAAAGTTGAAACAATCGGGAACAATAGAAGAATTCATAGTTGCCTTTAAGCACCTGGATTTTCGAACAGAGGGCATGAATGATGCTTTCTTTTGAGAGTGTTTTATCAGTGGCCTCAAGGACGAGATTCAGGCCCATGTCCTCATGGCTTGACCTTCGCTTTGGGTGGAAGCTACTAAAAAAGATAAAGAAGCTCAACAGGTTGTATCCTCTCAAAACTGTAAACCCTCCTTTATCCCTCGCCCTAAACCCATAAATCCCACTACTCCCTCCACCCCATTAAAGATCCAAAAATTGACCAAGGATGAAATGGTTGAATGCCAACTCAAAGGCCTTTGTTATAATTGTGATGACAAATATTTTCCGAGCCACAAGTGTAAGGAACAAAATATCTTTATGGCCATCTCTGAGGATATTTCATAAGAGGATGTTGAAACTCCCCTTGTGTCTGAGTCACCTGAAATCACTGACATAACCCCTCCTTCAGACCCTCCCGAAGTGGAACTGATCATTTCCCTCAATGCTCTCACTGGCTTCCCCGACCCCCAAACCCTCAAGTTAATCGGTTACATCAAGCATCAGAAGGTCATCATTCTGGTTGATAGTGGAAGCACCCGTAATTTTATTCATCGCTGCATTGCCCAAGAAATTCATTACTACATCCATAACATCAACAATTTCCAAATCATGATTGCCAATGGTGGTTCCATGAAATGTGGAGGGTGTTGTGAAAATGTGCATCTCCAAATCAGTGAATACCACCTAAAATCCCATATGTTTTCTATCAACATGGGTAATTGTGACATTGTGTTGGGTGTAGACTGGCTAAGGAATTTGGATCCCATTCTCATGGATTTTAAGGAATTAACCATGCAATTCGACCAGGAAGGCCACCAATATAAATTCCAAGGCATCACTACTGGTTCACCTGAGGTCATT
Source organism: Picea engelmannii (assembly GCA_009831015.1). NCBI lineage: Eukaryota > Viridiplantae > Streptophyta > Pinopsida > Pinales > Pinaceae > Picea > Picea engelmannii. Next base: position 83,925 of record ML827249.1, on the reverse strand, counting down.
AGTTCCCATCGCATGGAAAAGCTGCTAAAAAAAGGTCATTTTGGTGTCATTGCTCAGCTCCATGCCATACAAGCAACAAAGACACCCCCGGTGCTGCAAGACCTCGAAGCCCTCATTTATAAACATCAAATGGTATTTTCCACTCCCCAAGGACTCCCTCCTTCCCGTAGTGTTCATGATCATTCCATTCCCCTTGTACTCGGAAGCCTTCCTCCCAATATCCGTCTGTATCGCCACCCCTTTTCACAAAAAAATGAAATTGAGAAAATGGTCCAGGAACTCCTTAATGTAGGCATTATCTAAGTAGTACGAGCCCTTACTCTTATCCTATAGTTATGGTCCTGAAGAAAGAAGGTTCTTGGAGAATGTGTCCTGACTTCCGTGCCCTCAACAAACTAACCATTAAAGACAAATTTCCCATTCCTGTCATTGATGACCTCCCTGATGAATTGAGTGGCGCCCAATTCCTTACTAAACTTGATCTTCGCTTAGGCTATCACTAGATATGTATGAAAGAGGTAGACATTCCCAAGATGACCTTTCAAACTCATGGGGGCCACTATGAGTTTTTGGTCATGCCCTTTGGCTTGTGTAATGCCCCCTCCACCTTCCAAAGCCTCATGAATCATGTCTTCCGTCCCTTTCTCCGTCATTTTGTCTTAGTTTTCTTTGATGATATCCTCATCTATATAAAAACTTGTACATACCATCTTACTCATGTGGATCGAGTTCTCCATCTACTCTCTCAGCACCAACTTTTCCTAAAACAATCTAAATGTGCTTTTGGTGCCTCAGAAGTAGAATACTTGGGTCATCTAGTTGGCAAAGATGGCATTAGGGTGGATCTGAAAAAGATTGAAGCTATGCAAGATGGGCCACACCCAAAGACTCTCAAAATCTTGTGTGGATTTTTGGGCTTAACAGGGTATTATCGCAAGTTTATTAAGAATTATGGAAATATTGCAGCAACTTTCACTGCTCTCCTAAAAAGGAACTCTTTCACTTGGACTCCAGCTGCTACTCAAGCTTTCCAAACCTTGAAGATGGCCATGTGCACCACTCTCGTTCTGGCCCTTCCTGATTTCACAAAGACCTTTGTGTTGGAATGTGATGCCTCAGGGAAAGGAATCAGTGCTTTCCTTATGGAAGAGGGTCGACCTTTGGCCTTCACCAACAAGAAACTATCTGAAAGGAATCTAGGAAAACCCATCTATGAAAATGAAATATTGGCTATTCTGCATACCATTGATCTGTGGTGCCCTTATCTCTTGGGGCAACGTTTCCAAATTAAGACAGACCATCAAAGCCTCACGTACTTTCTAGAAGAACGCATTTCCTCCTCGGAGCAACAAAAATGGGTGACTAAGTTCTTTGGATATGATTATGATATCATTTACAAGAAAGGTAAAGACAATGTGGTGGTGGATGCACTGTCCCGAAAATATGAAGAAGAAGGATCCCTTTTTTTTCTTTCCTTCATTGTACCAGATTGGCTCCAAGCTGTTTGCCAGGAATGGCTACAAGATCCCAAAAGTTCGCATCTGATCCAGCAATTGCAGACCAATGCTCCAGCTCCCCCAGGGTACTCTTGGCTCCAGGATGAGCTTTGATACAAAGGTCATTTGTATTTAAGTAAACAATCAAAGAATAAACCCACGGTACTTTTTGAGCTTCATGCTACACCCACAGCAGGGCACTCCAGGTTCACCAAAACCTATGACAGGGTCAAACATTCTTTTTTATGGGATGGTATGAAATAGGACATCCATAATTTTGTCATTGAATGTGATGTGTGTCAATGAAACAAGGGAGAAACAGTCAAATCTCCAGGCACACTACAACCACTTCCGATTCCACCTCTTATTTGGAAGGATATCTCTAGGGACTTTATTACCGGCTTACCCAAATCGGGAAATAAATCATTCATAATGGTGGTTGTGGATCACCTTTCCAAGTATGCTCATTTTTGCACTCTTCAACACCCATTTACTACATCCACAATGGCTCAAATTTTCATGGACCAAGTCTTCAAGCTTCATGGCATGTCGCACTCTATTGTTTCTGATCATGACCCAACTTTCACAAGCAATTTTTGGCAAGAACTGTTCAAGCTACAGGGTACCCAATTGCATCTTAGCACAACTTATCATCCCTAGACTGATGGTCAAACGAAAGTTGTCAACAAGTGTTTATAAACATATCTAAGGTGTTTTGCCTCTGAAAAGCAAAATCAGTGGGCTCAATGGTTACCCCTAGTTGAATGGTGGTACAACACTTCCTACCTTACAGCTACACACATGACTCCTTTTGAAGTGGTATATGGACATAAGCCACCTTTAGTTCTCTCATACTTACTGGGTATCTTGAAGGTCCAGGCAGTTAACCAAACACTTACAGTTTGAGAGGATATTCTCCGTACCCTCAAAGAGAACTTGGTCATGGCACAAAATCTCATTAAGCAACAAGCAGATCAAGGTCGCTCTAAACATCAATTTGCAGAAGGGGATCAGGTGTGTCAGAATCTAGCACCCAAATTTTATGGTCCTTATATAGTTCTCAAGCATGTGGGACAAGTCACCTATCAGTTATCTCTACCCAGTCATTCGAAGATACATCCTGTTTTTCATGTTTCATGCTTAAAGAAGGTGATTGGGACTAGGTGCCAAATTCAAAACAACCTTCCTGAGTTAGCTGAAGAAGGATCCATTTGGCTATAGCCAGAAGCAGTTTTGGACCAGCGTGAGTGTCACCTGCGTCAGAGAACCATCTAGGAAGTGCTAGTCCAGTGGAAAGATAAAACTCTAGCAGATGCCACTTGGGAACCAACTACCATTCTGTAGTAGTTTCCACATATCAAGCCTTGAGGACAAGGCTATTTTTAAGGGGGCGGACATGTTAGGGTCCTAACCCACACATAGGTAGAGAAATATATTTGGATGTAATAAAGTTCAATATTAATAAGGCCTTTCAATAAAATAGAATAAGGCGGATGTAAGAAGACATAATAGAATCTTCCACTTCTAGAAGGATCTTCCTCTAGATGCTTCTCTTCATAGACATATTTAGTATAAATAAGGGT